>JASPKZ010007200.1:600000-876257 GCA_030220185.1 Diploptera punctata
GCTGATTTTCTGAACTTGGAGCCGCTACTTATTGTAGCTACCCAAATGCCTCATGATGCTGAGTGAGCAATGGCCCAATACTGGCCAAAATCACAAGAAAAAATGTTTTCCCCCATGGAGACCCGAACCAGCGCAAGTCCGGTAACTCTCTGACAAAGCATCTTGCCTTAACCATTCAGCTATGGTGCGGGACATAAAACAAACAAACTGAATTAAATAAACATGTTCACAATTGGCCTATACCAGAAATGTGAATAAATGTGCACGCATTTTAACTAATGTTATCCAATAAATGATAGTGTTAGTGACTTAAAGGACAATTACAAAGTTTATAGCTGATATGTCACATGGAATAGGGCCCTATTTAAATTACATATTAGAACAAATAAAATTTAAGATTAGACAAAATGATATAGTGTTACAGATGCACCAACAATTTAGACGAGGAAATCTGCATTTTTTAACACATAATGGTCTATATACACAACACACAATATGTTCACAGCCTTACAGCAGAGGAAGTATAGAAGACAAAAAAAATGCACAATACATGATAGTGTAGTGAAAAGAAAGTGTTCATATAATTTTGTCCAATCACAATCCTAAAATTACAAGTAAAAATACAATAGGAAGTAAGTAACTCTATTAGGTCCTTCTTAATAACAAATAAGGTAAATCCGGAGTTATTCTACCTCATAACTTGTTGTGTTCTATTTGAACTAGTGTCTGTATATAAAGTATACCATCGTCAGCTTTTCCAGAATGTTGAAATTAACATTGTCGTTCCCTCGATGTCCAGAGCTGACAACTTAAATTTCAAAAGTCTGGAAAAGCTGACGATGGTATACGTGAAATATCAAAACTACTTCAAATAGAACACCAGTTATGAGGAAGGATGACTCGGTATTCACCTTACTTATTATTAAAAGTGGACATCTATTAGAGCCCTTCTGGCTGTCAATCCATTTGGCAAATCATAAACATCATTCACAACTGGAATAGCATTATTGGTGGCAGATCCTCTATTTCGGCATCGTTTGCCCTCCTCGCTATATTGTGTAACACAGTTGTTGCAACTATAACAGTCGTCGTCATTTCAAGTTTGAGTTATAATTGAAATCAGCTCGTGTTTGTGGGTTGAGGAGAGGTGTCATTAAAATATGATGGCACGCATACCCACTGTCTTCCAGGAGAATGCCAGACACTTCTCCTTCTTCAAATTGGCCACAGATCATGCTACTTTTGAACATACGACTGTCGTGTGCAGATCCTGGCCAGCCTGTAACGATGTTTATGAATTCCATAGTGAAGTTCACAATGGCCTGAAAATTAAAAAAAAATCCAAGATATAAAAAGCAACTCTCAATGCATAATAAATAAATAAAATATATATATATTAATTAAATAAAAGTAAAACTTAGTTTTATTCGATTTTCATATTTATTAAGATATAATTCAGTGACAGCTGTTTCGGTACACTGTACCTTCTTCAGACATGTACCGAAACAGCTGTCACTGAATTATATCTTAATAAATATGAAAATTGAATGAAAACTAAGTTTTTTATTTTATTTAATTAATTAATATGGATTTTCATCAAGTAAACACCAACTCAATTGATTATATATATATATATATATATATATTCAATTTTTCATATTCAAAATTCTTACTATAAACTATGCCGTTCCTAACGAAAAACTATTAATTTTTTATTCATAGCCATTACAAGCACTTGAGTTTTGTCATTGCGTTAAAATTGTGATGGTTTCGTCAATTGTTTTATTGGAAGTAAATTTGGCTCAACTGCACTTTTACTAGCGCTTGATTTTTCAGTTATATTATTGTAAACTATAGCACTTATTTTGTATTTCCTAATATTTTAAACTTTTTCAAACAATTTTTATAACATTATTAGACAGTTTCGAAGTATTTATTTAAATGTGCAAATCACAATTTTATGACACTGTTAGAAATATTGTGATGCTAACTGCTATTTTCTCCACAGAGTATATTACTTAGTCTATGATTTTTCTATTGCTGTTTTGGGTTATCGCTGGGTTGGATCAGCATTAGGGAGCGATAAGTAAGTGTACACCCATTTTTAATAAACGTTTGGTAATTTTAATATTATTAATATATCTTTTTAACATAGATTTGGGGATTTATTGCAAATATTGGTCATTTAAATTTCATAGCGATGGATTGTAATCGAGGATGATAATCAATATGGTTCGATTCTGGGTTATTGGTGGCTCTCAAACTCTGGCGCATGCACTCTGTTATTCTATAGGACTTTGAAAATATTTCATGCTAGTTTAAGTGCAGTTTTTCTGTAAATTTACTTGTACCTTAATAAAGAAAGAAAAAATAATGCTTGAATTGTGACTTGAACCCTGGATCTCTGATTCTGTACATTAGTACAATACCAATTACACCATCTGAGCACCGATAAGAATGTCAACATTTCTTTCTACTTATACAATTCTCGTTCGTCCGAAGACCATCAATACCAACATGCCAATTGGAATCTTTTATTCAGAAGTACTTTTATTGAGAATTTATACATTACTTTTGAACGGTAAAGCTTCATACTTTGAAGTTGTTATTAAATTAACACTTTCCAACCTAGATTAATTAAGGAAGAAAAATTAAGGTTTGGAAAGTGTAAATTCAATAAAAACATGAAAAAAATTAAAATATGGTTATATTTTATTTGTTATTTATGCAAAAATCTATGTTATGTTATGGGATAAATGGTATGAGGTAGTAATCTAGAACAATATTAACCCGTCAGTGACGCACCCTTTTACTTGCTTTCCTACTGCATGGACGGAGGCCATTTTAACATTTTAGTATTCCTAGAACACTGATTTATATAAACGATCATAACTTTTGTAAATATCGATGGATTTGAACAACATTTTTAGTTGTTTGCTCAGAAGTGAATGCGAAATTTAATACATACCATTTGGAGTTCAGTAGCCTTTACAAACTATTTTAAAAAATTTTTGAAATCTGATTTTCTCTCTCATGGTACACATTTTTACTAAATAATTTGATTTGCTCACATTGGACATGCCTGTTTCTTTCTGTGAGACACTAAATATATTGTGTGGCATAGTGATGATTCATTTATAACCTGTATATACAAAAGCAGCTGACATAACCAAAATCAGAATGAATATTTAGAAGAGTGAACTCAAGCTCAATCTTGTGTCAAAGCGATAGCAATGTTTATACTTAGAATCTGAATTATTGCTTGGTTTCATATAAAAATTCTACAGCAGTTATTTACAACTACACAGACCATAAAAATAATTTTCTCTTATTTTAGTACTACTAATTTTAGAAATAAAAAATCACATAACCTTAGTAGTTGAGCTTGGTGTGATACAGCTCGAAACACTCTTCAATACACAGACCTACATCACATTCCTGGCAGCAATAAAGAGATGTCTTTCTTCTCCCATGTTTAGTACAAACAACACACCTCCTTTGAGGTTTCAATTTATCACTTTTAGGGGTAATTTTTCTGATGAAGTGTCTTTTAGGTTACAACTGGCCATAATTACGTATATAACTCACGACACCGCGCCTCAGACTGATTCCGTGAACCATGATTCCTTGTAAATAACGTCAATTTTGAAAGAGGCAAAATAAATCAGGTATTCCCTAAACAGGTCGATTTATATATCAATCGACAGCCTGTATATCATTTTATCGACCTGAAAAATTAGATTGTGTATAAGTTTATTAGAAGTCCTACAGAAAGCAGCACAAAGCTAGGTCTGTGTGCCATCGAGTGTTGAAGTAACAAAACTACTTCAACCTCAATACCACATGAAAAAAAATGTGATTACAGCTGATTCATACACTTAGAAAGAAAGCTAAGATCTTAGGCTTCAAAAATATATTGTTCATATGCAAATATAAGAATATACAGCAGTAAAGAAACGAATGAAAAGGTCGCGCGCATTTTGAGAAAATTACGATTACTTCAATCTCATCTGATTTTTTAAAAAAATAATATCAAATGAAATTTTAAACAAATATTATTTTTATTCATATGTCTTCAAAGCTCAAAATTTCTACGTTAAACACAAATAAATACATATTTGTAGCTTCAAAAATGTACGATCCACAACAAAAAGAAAACACGCCTGCATAGGTCTATACCACGTATAGATGTCGGCAATAAGTGAAGAAGAGAGGGTCTATACCACGTATGGATGTCGGCGCTGACGGGTTAACACAATACATTTTCAAAATGTTTCTCACTGATATTGGTCTACAAAATCTCCTACTTGGACAAAAAGTATGTAGGTAAAAAAGCATCATTAAATCATAAAAGTATTCCCTCTAAAAGGCGTTCACAGATGCTGCTTGGAGTTCTGCTTTTATGTGCTATATATTTAAGACAGTGCAACACAATAATGCCTTATTTCAATTTTCTTACAATACTGACTCAAGGCCAACTGAAGCCATGGATCAAGGATCACATGTCGTAGATTTACGCCACGTAGAAGAACCTGAACTCTAAAACTAAAGCTTCTAAAAAAAATAGTGGGATCTTTCATTATCAGTTTTGAATTACAGCTGTAATGATGTCAATTTAAAGAACCGAGCATAAGGACCTTCTAGGCTTGTTGCGCTTGGAGAGAGGGAGTGAAATAAAAATAAAATAAAATAACACACAAAATACTTGCTTAACTAGTTTTGGGACATACCTGACAGTTGAAGGAGAATACGCCCAAGCTATTTCTGAAGATTTCGGGGGGGGGGATGAATATTCTCCTCCAGGATTCCTTATTTTTATATGTGGGCCCCATCGATGAATCCAACGACACCACGGAAACAAGCCAATCTATGGAAATCATAATGGAGATGACGAACCTCATCTCCATTAGGGAATGTTATAAATTGTAGTTTCAATTCTGCAATAGAGGTGGATACTTTTCTGATGACAGGTGACACATTACTTTGGATGATGCCAGGGAGGTCTGCCAATACAAGCTGCATACTTCCTGTGAATAGAATTAATAAACAAATTGAATAAATTCACAATTGGTATGACACAATATTTATGGACATAATAAATTTAATAGTTGTCTGGCCCACCACACCTTGATTAAGTATTAGTTCCTGAATCGAGGAATTTAGCATAAAATTACAGTAAGCATTATCAGATAATCCTTTCAAGTGCGTAATTTAAAGAGTGAAGCAAATTATGGGTAAACTTTAGTATTTGACTCTCATCGATTCAATGAATAAGTTCTAAAGAATCGCACTGCAAATGCGCGAATGTTTAATGTAACCTTCACCAGGTGGCAGGATATAAATGTGAAATCGAAATAACTAACCTTCTTAATAAATTCCCAAACAGTTTATGAGAAACTGACATACACCCATTACACTCTTCCTAACCTAACAAAATAAATTGCTTGCATATTATTCAATAAACTAATCATGCGTATACTAACTTGTCCCAACAAAAACACACGAAATGAAGTTAATTTCTTTAAATTAAATAATAATAATGTTAAGTATTAAAAAATTAATAGAAATATTGTTTTATTAATTTCTACTACAGTAGTTTGAATGAAGAGGTTTCATTATTTGCATTTTCCTTATATTATATATATACATACACATATATATCGTACTATTGAATTACTAATTATTATCCAATTTTGTTCGTTATGTGACCGGAGTTAATAAAAATTTCACTTTTTTGCGTGTAATATACAAACAAAAAAACGATCATGTTAATGATTATACATGAGAGTGATATTTTATTTCTCTACATGAATTATTTGTAATCGGTTTATATAGTATTTCCATACACGTTTGTAATAAACAACACTAGATTTTAAGAAGTCTCACGATGCATATTGAAAAAGTTAAAATATAATGAATCATACAGCATATATATGACTTACCTGTATATCGGGGAATATCCTGAAAGTACAGGCGGCGACGGCGATTCGCTTGATCCCGTAGTTTTGTTTAATTTCCACATCTTCTATTAACTTCTGTGCCTCCAAACCCAAAAGATTATTCACTTTTGGAGTTCCGCCATTTCTACTGTGGAGCAGAACAAAGCGAAAGACAGGTATACTGCCGACTTAAGAATTTGACATTAATAAGTGAGTAAGGCGTGGCCAAAACGAGAGTCGAGAGCGAGAGTTGGTTTCAAGAACACTCTCGACGTCATAGGAAGGCGGAGCCACTCACATGTCACTCACTTCGAGAGGAGAGTTGGTTTCAAGAATACCGGCCTTAATCCTTTTGACAGTCAAATTAAATTGTTATTTCTTACAAGAATTTGAACTGTAATTTGGTAATAATATAATTCCCACTTACAAGAAGGTCTTCCAGGTGAAATCTGTAAATAAAATAGCTATAGAATACACCTAAACTACTTGAAATTTTCACTGAAAAGTTCTATATACAGAGAAGCATACAAACAAGAACTTCAGTTGAAATGTAAATAAAAGCTTTTATAAATGACTACCAGTGTTGTCACTCTTGAAATTTCCCTTCAAACAAATAGAACTAATGCGAAATACAGCAGAAAACATGTTATTTGAGGCAATTGTAAAAATACTCACTAGATGAATGTGGGACATTTTGAAACCAAAGAGTCTAGGTGCATATACCATCAAATAAGGACATGAGACATTTTGTTTTCAAACCTGCAACTAATCTATGTTCGCCATTTTGCTATGGACAAGAGTCAGTTTGATTCCAATAGCCACATTTACACATGTTTTTTAGTTGTTTAAAGAACGTTCTGAAGCCAAATGATGACATTTGTACATAGAGGAACCTAAGAAGAATGCAGAAACACAAGAAATCAGATTTTGTGCGAAGTGGACAAGAGACGTTTTGAAAATGAGGACCTCGTATGACTCATTTAATTAATTTTTAATGATAGAGTTAGATTTTAACACATCATCTCATAATTGTAAATTTCTGAAAGACTAATTTCGATACCTCTGTGTATCATCTTCATCTCTATTTAACTGCTGAATTAGTGATTGTTTGTTGGCGATCCTGTAAGTTGTTTCTTACTCCCTCCAGTGGTTGACCAATGAACTTCCAAAGTAAATAGTTTTTCCCTGGGAATTTGAAAACTCGTTATTTTTATTTTATTTTTCTGGTTGTTAAATAAAATAAAAATTGTGAATTTTAAACTCCCAGGGAAAAATATTTAATTTTCAGCCACCAGAGAGAGTAAGAAACAACATACAGGACCACCATCAAAGAATCACCAATTCAACAGTTGGATAGAGCTGAAGTCTTGGAGAAATTTACAATTGTGAGGTGCAGTTATTCTAACTCTATAATGTTCACAGTAATTAGAATTTACTTGCAGTAAATCTTACTTTCAAAAGTATGTCATCAAGAACATTTACATATTCACAGTACATGAAAAGTTTCGGAATTCAAATAAAAAACACAATATTTTGAACTTAGGAAAATTCACTATGAGATTTAATTTAAGATTTAAATGAAATTCTTTACATTTCACCTCATGTTCAGTCTTCTAATTAAAGAGGTTTCAAAACCTAGGCAGTTTCATCATCAATAATAATTTTAGACCTAAGTACTCTCATCCAGGAGAACTGCTTCTTACTCCTTCTATTGATGGACTGATAAAGCTCCAAATCAAATAAAATTCCCCGTGAATTTCAGAAATAGAGCCCAAGTTTTGTGAAAATATATTAAGAAAGAAAACTTATGAATTTTTAAATTCCCTTGTAATTAGAAAATTTGATGTGATTCGGAGGTTCAATAACATGTTTCGAGATATTACTGAAGATGAAGCTGAAACTGCTTTGAAGATTTTGAAACTGCTTTAATTAGAAGACTGGACATAAGGTGAGGCATAAAGAATTTTAATTTAAATCTTTAACAAAATTTATTGTTGTGGTATGTGAATATTTGCCTGATCGAAATATTATGTTGATTTTTCCCTCCCAAAAAAGTGAGAAATACCTTAAATTTAAGTTAGAAGTTGAGTTCAAATGAATCTAAAATCCCATATTAACAACTAAAATATGTATCGGTCTTTGCTCAGACAGTGTAGCCATCTTATCACAAAAACCCTCCAACAAACAAATGAATGCTAATTAATGTACTAACTTAAGAATTAAATGATTCGTGATTTCTTCTCACCTCACACTTCTATGTTTTTTAAACACAGCACTGTAGTATAACCGACCATCGTCACCATCATCAGCTGTTTTCAGGACTGTCAATTTTTTCTTTTGCCGGTAATTATCCAAACTGCCATCGGGTGTTCTTTTGAAGGAATTATTTTCTAAACTGCCATCCGGTGTTCTTTTGAATGAATAATTTTCTAAACTGCCATCTGTAGTATTTTTGAAGAACTTTGTAATCAAGCTCGGTTCGTCTGGAGTCTCCAAGTTCATGGTTCTAGTATGGTTTTTTTGAATTTAGGATGGAAAAATCCAAGGAGCAAGTCCTCCGGGAGGGACTTTAAGCCGTGGGTCCTGAGTCTGAAGATTTTCAGGCTCGTAAAAGATCCTTATGCCTGAATAAAAAGGCATCTAAGCAAAATTTACCGAATTTTCCCGTCCTAGTACTACCTTGGTTTCCTAGATGTCAGTATGAGGCGGAGCGCTGACCACGTACCACTCATATGACATCTATACGAAAACAAGTGTAACTAAATTAGTGTGGTTCAAATTCTTCCCTGTAGGGGGAGCGCGCCTAAATCTCTGTTAAGGGAAACATGGGCTTACAAAAAATAAGAATATATTTTCCCAAACTTAAATCCAAAGGTTTTGCTTCTTTTTCAATTCAATGATGCTCTAATAAACTATGTGCTGCTATAGCTGATTTTTCAATTTCTCCATTCTTTATGTTTTTGAAGTGTTCTTTTTTATGAGTTTCCAAGTTCCTTTTTGTTTTTCCTATATATGTCCTGTTGCAATCTTTGCAATCAATTTGATAAATTCCAGATTTCTTGTTGTCTGGGGTGTTAAATTTATTATTAGTTAACAGAAGATTACCCAGGCTGAATTTGTTAATTGGAGCCAATGTTATATTAAATGTTCTGAAAATTTTTTGAAACTTATTATGAACTTCAGGATGGTAAGTTAATTTCTTGAATTTTACATCTTTCTTGGAATCATGTTGTAGGGTGGTGTATTCCTGTAACCTGTTCTGTTGTTTAAATTTCTTTAAGTTATTCTTTATTATGTCTTCATCAAAACCATTTATTTTAGCAACATGTACAATAGGATCATATTCCTTATCAAAATCTTGTACATTAAGTGGAATATTTATCAATCTGTGTAATAGACTATTGAAAATTGCATGTTTATGTGACAAATGATTAAAACCTGAAGATTTTATGTTGTTGTCAGTATGTGTGTCTTTTCTATAAATATTAAATTCAATTCTTTGCTGTTGTTCATTTCTTATTATGTATAAGCCTAAAAATGGGATCTTGTTATCTTGTTCAATTTCAATAGTTGAATTTTACTGACTCATCCTGAAGATTAAGCAATTTCAATGCATCTTGAATGTATTTTTTATGAATTACAGTGATAATATCATCTACATATCTATACCAACACTTGAAAATTAAAGGATAAGCATTGGTGATATGTGAATTCAAGATACCCCATAAATAAATTGGCTAAAAATAGAGAAAGTAGATTTCCCATTGCCAATCCAGAAATTAAAGTTTAATGAACTACCACAATTTGGAAATAAGAGCATTGAAAATTCAATAAAATTGGTAGAAAAATTGAATAAGATTATATTGGCTCTATGCTATCTGACCACCAAATTGATGTATTCACAATTCAAGAAGCAAATCTCACACAGGAACAGTTACAATGTTACCACTTCAAGGATTTTACTGTTCACATACTTCCTAAAGGACGACAAATAAGTAGTGGTATTTTAGTTGGAATTCGAACACACATGACTTCGTCTGTTCAAATTATCAAAGAAATGGGGCACTGTAGACAAAATTGAAATAATTAAAATTAACGTATGGATAAATAAATCTCAGTACAATATATATTCAATTTATAATCCACCAAATAACTCCCCTAATCTTGAACATATTACAATAAACCCAAATACAATTATAATGGGAGATTTTAATGCCCAATCACGACGATGGGGCTATACCAAATCTAATAATGCAGGGAAAAATTGTAGAAGACTTATTAAATTCAACACCCATAGAAATAATACACAACAAAGAGGATCCTCCAACATATATACATTACTCTGGTTCAGGAACTAATCCTGACTTACTCTTTGTATCTTCTAATTTATACACCAAAACCAAAAAACAAATTGTAGAAGATCCTGGCTCAGGACATAGAGCCGTCATTGCTACTATTCAACTGGGGAATAACAACTTACTCCCAATGCATCTTAAACCCAGGTGGAACTTCAAAAAAGCCAATTGGAAACTGTACACAGACGAACTGGAAACCAAATTTGACAATCCTTTAAACGAATCACCAGTCAGATCAAATTAACAAATCTATATGCAAAATAATATTAAAAACAGCAAAAAAATATATACCACGAGGAATAGTTAAAAATTACAAACCCTTCTGGAATTCAAAATTAGAAAGAATGAAAATAGACCGAGATCTCGCTAGAAATAAAGCAGAAAAAACAAAAGACCCAAAAGATGTACAAAATTGGAGAAAACTGTGCGCACAACTCAAAAAAGAAATTAACAGCAATAAAAGAGAAAATTTTAATAACTTCCTCCAAAAAATGGATTATAGGAAAGATGGCCAGAAAACATATAGATTTGTACACAATATACAAAATAAAAAAGAACGGCAAAAAACACCATTTATCCACAACAACAAACAGATTACAAATGAAAGTGAAATAGCCAACAAATTCAACAAACACTACGCTAACACCTATACTTTGTCCTCAAAGAACAAAAAGGAACAAAAAACAATAAAAGAGAACCTAAAAAATTACATAAAATCAACAAGCAGTACAAAAGACAATATTTTTAATAAGAATTTCAACATTAAATAGTTAAACATAGCCATTAATAGTTTAAAATCAAAAAATCTCCAGGAGCAGATAATATACATGCAGAATTTCTCAAACACCTTGGCAATAAAGCCAAAACTCAATTGCTCTCCCTTTATAATCTTTCTTGGAACACAAAAGTTCCTGATGATTGGAAAAAGCTATTATAATACCTATTTTGAAACAAAAAAATCAACAAATACTTTTTCAAATTATCGCCCAATAGCACTAACTAGTGTAATTGTAAAACTATGGAAAAAATGATTTCAAATCGATTAAATTGGTATTTAGAAACCAATAATTTACTTTCACCCAATCAAGCTGGATTTAGAGAATTACAATCAACAAATTGTACACCTAAGTCAAGCTATTAAAGACAGTTTCAACAGAAAAGAAGACACTCTGGCAATGTTCGTTGATTTCCAAGGAGCATATGACTCTATTTGGAGATATAAATTATTAGAAAAAATGCAGACTTTAGGCATTCAAGGGAATATGCTACTCTGGATCAGCAATTTTCTCATCCAACGGTTCATCGCTACAACGTATAATAATCACCTCTCTAAATACCAACAAACACATCGAGGTTTACCACAGGGTTCTGTACTCAGTACCATTCTCTTCAATATCTACATTAATGATCTACCTAAGCATATAGAAAAGCTCGAAACAAAAACCCTACTTTTTGCTGATGATGTTGTAATATGGGTCTCCAAACCGAAAAACCAAAGTCAACAATTAATAACTATAGCCCAACAATCACTAATACAGTTAGAGAATTGGACATCCCAGAACTTAATGAAGATAAATATACAGAAAACAAATTATCAACTATTTACATTAAGAAAGAAACCACTACCCATCACTCTGAAACACATGAAGCAAAATATTTAGGAATAACTCTGGACACAAAATTGACATGGAAGAAACACATGGAGAATATATGTACAAAGATAGAAACAAGGTTACCATTATTAAAACGATTAGCAGGGTAAAAGTGGGGTTGAAACACATAAACCCTAAACATCTTCTACCAAATGTACATAAAACCTGTACTTCAATATTGTGAAGAAATCCTAGTAACTACTAAAGTGGAAAAACTTAATAAATTGCAGAACCAAATCCTCCGTCTGATAACAGGAGCCGTTAAAACAACACCAATCACTGCCATGCAAATCTTAACAAATAACCCAAACATAGCATCTGAAATTGAGAAAACAGCAGTCACACAGTATGAAAAATTGTTAAGGCTACCCCATAATAACTGGACCCAAAGAAAACCACAAGTATATTTAAAATCTCAGCAAAGCTTGTTAAGCATTGTACAAGAAATCAAACAGAAATTGCAACTTCCACATTCAAAAGAAAATATGCAGATGAGAAACAACCCTCTAGAATTTTTGGAAATCGAATATAACCTTCATTTAGCAGAAGACATCAAGAAATCTGAAACTCCTCCATATATTTTAAAACAAATGTCACTGGAAATAATAAATCTAAGATACCCAGCTCCTGAATGGATACATATTTTTACAGATGGCTCCAGCCTACCAAATGACGGTGGCACTGGTGCTGGTGCAGTATGTCCACTTTTTTCCTTTTATTGTAAACTAAACACAAATTCAACAAACTTTGATGGCGAAATTCTAGCAATTTTCTTAAGTTTACAAAATCTTTTATATCACATCCAAAAATTTACAAAAGTTGTAATTCTATGTGACTCCAAAGCAGCCATTCTTGCTATAACACGAGACACAACACCCAAAAGCATCAAAATTATCGAATGTCACAAAATGATAACACAGTTATCCCGTCTACATAAAAAAAGTTGTACTTCAATGGATTCCGGCCCATTGTGGAGTGACAGGCAATGAAATAGCCGATTTTCTAGCCAAGAAGGGTAGCAAATTTGTTTCAAACCCAACTTCTGCTCCAGTTTCCTTTCACTCTATCAAAAGAATTATCTCAAATAAATACATCAATAAACTTAGAGAAGAATACACCACCAAAACATCTGGAAAGGAATGGGAAAATCTACAAGCTTATGACATTACTACATTTCAAAGAAAATCTGCAGTAGCTACATTCAGACTGCTAACGGGACATGATTGCTTGAATAAACACCTACACAGAATTGGCATAACAGATTCACCTAAATGCCCTTTTTGCAATTTAAATGAAGATATGGAAAGAAACCATCTCCTCCGTTGTCCAGCTTTTGTAGAAGAGACCAACCTTTCTGCTAAATATTGGAGTGCAAGAGAGCGAATGATTTCATTATCAAGTGCTCGACATTAGATACCAACCAACATTGGCTCCGAATCATAGACTGGTTTCATTTGATGTGATCTCTTTATTTCCTAGCATTCCTATTGACAAATTGCTCATGTTTTTAAGAAAATGGTCATATTCACAAAAATTAAAGTCAGAAACCATTAAGGAATATTTAAGACTAACCAAAATTTGTATCGATAATAATTTTTCACATTTAATGGAACATTTTATACAGAAATTTCTCAATTGGCAATGGGAAATCCACTTTCTCCATTTTTAGCCAATTTATTTATAGGGTATCTTGAATCACATATCACCAATGCTTATTCTTTAATTTTCAAGTGTTGGTATAGATATGTAGATAATATTATCACTGTAATTCATAAAAAATACATTCAAGATGCATTGAAATTGCTTAATCTTCAGAATGAGTGAGTAAAATTCAACTATTGAAATTGTTCATGAATAAAAAGATCCCATTTTTAGACTTATACATAATAAGAAATAAACAACAACAAAGAATTGAATTTAATATTTATAGAAAAGACACACATACTGACAACTACATAAAATCTTCAGGTTTTAATCATTTGTCACATAAACATGCAATTTTCAATAGCCTATTACACAGATTGATTAATATTCCACTTAATGTACAAGATTTTGGTAAGGAATATAATCTTATTGTACATGTTGCTAAAATAAATGGTTTTGATGAAGACATAATAAAGAATAACTTAAAGAAATTTAAACAACAGAAAAGGTTACAGGAATACACCACCCTATAACATGATTCCAAGAAAGATGTAAAATTCAAGAAATTTACTTACCATCCTGAAGTTCATAATAAGTTTCAAAAAATTTTCAGAACATTTAATATAACCTTGGCTCTAATTAACAAATTCAGTCTGGGTAATCTTCTGTTAACTAATAATAAATTTAATACCCCAGACAACAAAAAATCTGGAATTTATCAAATTGATTGCAAAGATTGCAACAGGACATATATAGGAAAAACAAAAAGGAACTTGGACACTCGTAAAAAAGAAGTAAAACTTTTGAAATATCTATCCAAACCTTTGGATTTAACAGTTTGGGAAAAAATATATATTCAAAAAAACCATACTAGAACCATGAACTTTGAGATTCCAGACGCACCGAGCTTGATTACAAAGTTCTTAAAAAATACAACAGATGGCAGTTTAGAAAATGATTCATTCAAATGAACACCAGATGGCACTTTAGAAAATAGTTCCTTCAAAAGAACACCAGATGGGAGTTTGGATAATTACTAGTAAAAGAAAAAATTGACAGTCGTGAAAACAGCTGATGATGGTGGCAATGGGTCGCTGATACTGCAGTGCTGTGTTTAAAAAACATAAAAGTATGAGGTAAGTAAAAATCACGATTCATTTAATTCTTATGAATTGAACCTCATAATGTTAAAAATTCCCATATTTGATATATAAATGTACTAACTCACCAATTTTCTCATCCTAACTTGCCCACTAATGTAGAATCCCTTCATGTGTGAACATACATGTTGGCAATTGGCTCTAGTGGGAACATGTACAGTAGAGGAAATTGGTATAAAGGCACTAACTTTTAGTAGTAAAACAACCTGAAATATTTATGCAAATACCGTATGTGTGTCATAGATTATATATAATTGTCTTTGACATAATTTCATACAGGTCTCCTCATTTTGTATTTATTATATATGTAAATAATACGTAAAATCTAAGAAAACGCTGTCCTGGGGGTGGAAGTCGGTATAAAGGCAGGTCAACTTCTGGCTCTTACAGAGACATAAATGTAAACAAAACACTGCAATTACATGGAGACGACGTGTCCGTGAGCATCGTTCATCAGTTACAAGTCAGCAGTACGTACAATGCCACGTGGAAAGCCTCTATCAAATGAAGAGAAATCAAGAGTTAGTGCCTTCAAGGAGATGGGCCTTTCCAATAGACAAATACCTACGAACTTGGGGCTTCAAGATGTGTCATTGATAATTTTGTCAAACTGGGCTCACAATATGAAAAAAACGAGAAATGTGGACGGACAAGAAAATTGTCTGAGCGCACTAAACATGACATATTACGTAAAGCAAAAGGTAAGAATATGTTTTCTTCTCAAATCCAGGCTGATTTGAAGTTGTCATTAACAGCCAGACGACTAAGATAAATTCTGTCAGAAGACAAGAACCTAAAATTCAAAAGAGTCTTAGTAAACTACCTCTGAACAATGCACATAAGAAAGCTAGAATGACTTTTGCTAAAGAACACATGTCCTGACCTCAGAATGGAATAAAGTAATGTTCAGTGATGAGAAGAAGTTTAATCTGGACTGGCCTGATGGCCTTCAGTATTACTGGAACGACCTCCGTACTGAAGAGCAAGTTAGAATGAGTAGAAACATCGGTGGTGGAGGATTTATGATTTGGGCAGCATTCTGCTTTAAACGAAGATTAAAAATAGCATGGATACGCACCAAGATGAATTCTGAGTCCTACACTGAGGAGCTTCTGGAGTCCTAATTGATACGAATGTATGAGGAATTTGGCGAAGATCTAATTTTTCAGCCAGATAATGCTTCAATTCACGTGTCTGTTAAATCAAACGAATCGTTCAAGAAGAAAGAAATACCACTTTTGACATGGCCAATCAGAAGTCCTGATTTAAACCCGATTGAGAACTTATGGGGGATCCTGGCAAGGCGTGTGTATCGCAATGGACGGCAGTTTGGGACAGTGACTGAGCAGAAAAATATTATTCAGGAAGAGTGGGCTTCAATCTCAGTGGAAGAAATAAACACCCTCATTAAGTCAATGGCAAAGAGAATCTTCCAAGTAATTAACAACAATGGAGGTTCAACTAAATTTTAGAACTTTGTTGTAAACTTTACGCTCAGTCTTTTTGGTTTAATCTGTGAAATACACAAAGTGCCTTTATACTAATTTCCACCCATATGTGAGAGTGGTTTCAGTTTTCATGTACTTTTTTGGACGGAAATGGATAATTAATTTTGACATTATTTGCGTGTGTTTTATACTCAATCACCTTCTAAGTTAATATAGAAAAATGCCAAAGAAAGAGTAAAACTTGTGTTAACCCTTTTAACAAGTAGCTTTATACCAATTTCCTCCACTTTATTTATGTAAACATTTATCACCTGACCTCATTGTTCTTCTTCTTAGACTTGTTTTGAAACTTTCCATCCTCAGTATTTTCATGAGAAACAATGTTCCAGAAAATACTGAGGATGGAACCTAAGTAGGTTTGAAACTAGTCTAAATAGAAGAAGGATATGAGGTGACGTGATAAATTTTTACTTCAATAAAAAATTGGCTAGTAGTGTTATTTCCTAAAGAAATTAAATGTGTTTATACATTGGCCAACATGACGCTAGCAGATTTTTCTCTGTTCAAATATTCATGGCGGCATAGAATAGCCAAAGATTTTAATATGAATTTTTTTTACTTATTTTGTAATAATGCTTGTCACATAATATAGACAACATAGATATATATGTTTATGTTGTTAATATTCTAAAATAAAAATTATATTTTATGGTGGATAAAATGGGATTCTTGAAGAAGCAATTATAATTATTTGTTTTCTGTTTCTTGGATTTACTAGTAGATACTTCTCTGAACACCATGAACATTATTATGATGTAATATTTATTTTAACATATTCCAAGTCCTGAACAAATTAATTTTATTAAAGAAAAATTGGCTCATCTTTAGATTACCTTTGATTCTCTGTTGCCCTACATACGTTTTCTGTCTTTACTAACATTCCGTAATATTCCAAACCTTACAAAATTATACTTATATTATTTTTTACAATTATTAAATATTTATCTATGTATTCTATGATTTCTTTGAAATTATGTTTAATCATTTTATGCAAGTGTGAAAGCTTAAATAAACATCTGCTAAATGATGGAGACATCTGTGCAATTATAATGATCAACATTTGAAAATATATTTTCTGAAATGGATGTTCACTCACTTAATTATGTTAGGTTCTGATGGGACAAGTTAGTGTACATCAGATTAGTTTTCACTTCATTAAATAATATGCATGTAATTTATTTTGTTGGGTTGAGGTAAGTTAGTGTACATCCATTTCTTCGGAATTTATTGCAAAGGTTGGTCATATCGATTTAACAGTTACGTGGTTCCATGTACCGACAGCTCTATAAACTTTCTTTAGGACCTCACAGAAATGTGATTCCATCTAGCAACAATTCTATAAAGTTTTAATAAACTTTTGTGCATGCGAACTGTAATTCTGTAGAACGCTTATCTCAGTGCTTAGTGGTTTGATTCGTATGCAAGAGGTCACAGACTCGATTCCCTTTGAGGTTAATTATTTTATTGTTAAAATGCTTTCTATTTTATCTGTATGTCCAACTCTTAAAGAAAAACGTACAAACTCATTGGAAGTATTATTATTATTATTATTATTTATAAACAAGTTTACAATGTAATAAAACATCTTCTTGTGCCCAATGCTTTTTCATTTTTGTCTTCTTTTTCCATTCTTCTCTATCTTCCCATTCCAATTCTTGCAGACCTCTTTTTATATCACCCACCAATTTAAATATAAGTTGACCTCTCTTTCCTTTTCCTGGTGGAATCCATTCCAAAGCTTGTCTGGGTAATCTTTTCTCTGGCATCCTACGGTCTGACCATACCATTCTAGTTGTCTGTATCTCACAAAATCTAATATTTATTTTTGGACTTTCGTTTGTTGTCTGATGATTGTATTTCTGATTTTTCCCCCCAATTTATAATGTCTAGTTGAGCGTCTGAAACAATTCATTTCATTAGAAATAATGTTTAAACTCAATTTTTATCCAAATGCCAAATTTCTGCACCGTATGTTAGCCTGTTTCGAATTATGGATTTATAAAACTCTAATTTGGTATCTATTTTTATGTTTTTATCCCACAAAACTACGTTTAACGTTGTCATTACCGATTTGCCTCTTAGAATTCTACATTTTATGTCATTTTCTAGGGTACATTGTGAGTTAATATTGATCCTCAGGTAATTACATTCTTCACATCCTTTGATACATCCCATTATTATTATTATTATTATAGATGATGGATAATGATAATAATAATAATAAGAAGAAGAAGCCAGATATAATAAGAACAGTTAAGTCTCGCAGACTGCGATGGACAGGACATGTTGCACGTATGGGGAATGAAAGACTTGCATGGAAGCTTCTTGTAGGAAAGCCAGAGGGAAAATGCCCAGTTGGTAGACCAAGAATGAGGTGGGAAAATAACATTAACTATGATTTAAGGGAAGTAGATTATACAGGGAATGATTGGAAAGAATTAGCTCTGGATAGGGATGTATGGAGAGCTTATGTCCGCGCGGCCATGAACCTACGGGTTCGATAGTGCCAGTGAATAAGTATAATAATAATAATAATAATAATAATAATAATAATAATAATAATAATAATAATAATAATATTTTTATTATTGTCATCATCTATGGGCTATTATTATGCTGGATTTGACATATATAAACTATTTTTTTTAATTGAAGGGTGAAACTTGTTCCTCGTTAATACATAATAAATAAGTAAACACAAATATATGAAGCTATATTATATTTTATTACATAAATTTATAGCACTATTATTAAAACATGGGACTGTTCACACAATTCGATTTATACCGGTAGCTAAATATTGTTATAGAGTTTACGAAGGCAGGAATATTACTTAATATAGTGTAAAGTGGACGTAGATTACGTGGCAGGAATCATAGGATGTATTTTTCAAAAATACAAATGAATAAAATAAAAACATTGTCTAAGGATTCGAACACTGGCTCTCATATATGTGTTCTTTTTGTAAGAGATTTAACGATCTACGCTATTCGAATATCGAATACTAGTTGTCTTGTTTACTTTTACACTATGAACGACAGTTGCACTTTATTTAAAATGTCGCAATTTGAATAATATTGCATATGTCGAACACTCGTAAAAATCTAGAATCATATCTTCTTCACTGTTCTTTAACTATTTAAGACGATTAAAACCAAATACACCGCATTTAAATGTTTAACATTGCATTACCTCGTGAACCACAACTTTAGCTTTCCGAGTATGCGCAGTAGGCCATAACACAGACTGCTATTTGAAGCGGCTCGTTCTTTTTGTTGCTAAGTGTAGATTCTCTGTTGAGAATTTTATTTTGTTTCTTTTTGTTTGAATGCTTTACAATCGAATTAGTGAAGTGCAAATGAAAATATTCCACTTTTTGGTCTTTCAAACTGAGATTGTAATTTAATACCTTAACGTAATCTATATGATCAGGGTAGGGATATATGGAGAGCTTATGTCCGCGCGGCCATGAACCTACGGGTGCCAGTGAGTTAGTTATTTAACAATCCATATACAACAGTAAAAAAGGAAAAAATCCTTCATTCTAATTCTGTTAATATCATATGTAAAATTTTCAGTGATGAGCTAAAGCAAAATATTGTTTAAGTTTGGATTTAAATGAAGATAATAAAATATGAACTCAAGGAGATGTACAGCAATATATTGAGAAAGCTTTGTGAGTGATCAGAAAGAAAAATGGACCATTCACATTCATAACTATATCCATACTGAATCCATCCATTCAAACACTTTATTTAAATATTATATAGTATTTAATATATATCTATTTTTTAAATATGCCATTAATTGATACTTTTAAAATTCATGACGAAACACCGTTGAGGTCACTATGTAATATTTATAATATACCAATTCACAAGCTGAAGACGAAGCATATGCTTCAAAAGTATTTCACACCCCTATCCAATGTTGAGGAAGACTGAGATATCAGGTACTCTATTTTTATGTCATATATTGTCCTGGTGAGGCGCAAAAGAAAAACATTCCCCGAACTTTGGACATTTATTATGAAATAACAATAAACATGTTATTAGGGATCAAATAGAAGATATACCCTCAACTGGTTCTATAAGCCACAAACAGTATTATAAATTAATTACGTGAAATAACATTATGAGGTTTTCAATTCATAAAAAAAAACATGAGCCATATCTCACCTTATATTTCGTGCTCTTGAAGCTTGGAAACACTCTTCGAGAGGGATACCTCCAAACTTTTAAGATGAAGATATAGACTGAAATTGGACAGTCAAAATGATGGCTGAAGATGGGAGGGATTCCTCTTGAATTCTGCATTTTTCATGCTTGAAGAATTTGAAGTATGAAGTAAGATATGACTGGTTTAATTAATTTCTGTCATAAATATTAACTTTTTTCTAAAGTGAACCAATTTTTCTATAGAATATTTTTGTTTTCTTTTTCTCAAAACGTGTTGTATGGAATGTTTTCCTTTTCATCACACCAATTCATTTGAATTTCATGACTTTCTAGAATGCTAAGACCACTACATGCCACCCGCAGAAACCAAAGTTAAGTAGAAAATGCATTTAAATTAGACGTGTCAGTATATTTGAGCTACTGCGTGATGAATAGGAATGCAGAAAAGGGGCCAAGAGTGTAAGAGATATAGAACAAGATTCCGGATAATTACCAAGGTAAGTCCTTGACTTATTTCCTAATTTTTATTCTGGCAAAATATTTACTATTATTTAGATTCCCACAAATAATAAGATTTCTTATTTGTGTTTATCATGGGTAATATAACTTTACAAATAGCACATTATATATTTTTTCTAATTTGTAACTAGAAATTAAAAATTCCACATTAGAATTCAAATTAAAATTAAATATTTATCACTACATACAAATAAGAGAATGCGTTGTATTTTCACGGCAAGTGCAATATGAAGTTAAATAAAAAGTACTGTATATTTTGTTTTTGCTGATATTTTTCGTCACCGTTGAACTGTAACATTAATGATTATTTAATTTATTTAATAAACCAATATACGTTTCGCTAAGTTATAATCGGTTCTCTATGGTTATAATTGACATGGATGCAAAATTAAATATTGAATAGTCAAACGACCTAGATTATGGGTGTTGTAAACTTGCTAATGATAAGGTGTGCACTGGAAAAGTTTTGTGATTTCATTGATAAAGTCAAAGTAGGCCGTGTAGCAGGTAATGAATTTTGAGCTCTGTGTCCGTTTTATTGTTTGCTTATATCATATATTTATTGATGTAAGATTTAATATTTGGATAATTATTTAGGTATATGTCATTGTAACAATTTCAAATGGTTTATCTGTATATTCCATTTTGATATCATGTTTCGTGAGTCAGCGTAGTATTTTAATTACGTTCAACATAAGCGGTTATATTTAGCAGTTTTCCGCATCTACACACATCAATCTTAAAATGGCTGAAGTTAAGAGAGTGAACCTAAGATTTCCCGTACGAAATTCTTATGCCATTGTTCCACTACACATTTTTACCTTTTTAACCTTTCGTAATATTTTAAACATTTTGCAATGCTTATTTAAACATTTCTGACGGTTAAGTATCTAAATGCAAATTATGGGCGAATGTCCGCTAGATGGCAGTGAAATCAGTGTTGCCAATATTCGCATTTTGTTTCACATTATTATATGGTATTTCAAGAAAGTAATTTCATATAGTTAGATTCCAATGGGACGAGTTAGTGTACACAAGATCAATTTATAGTTTATTAAGTAATATGCCTGTAATTTATTTTGTAGGGTTATTTCTTGTTAGGTATTTCTTATAAACATTTGAGAATTTTTGCAAAAGTTCTTGATACTGATATCACTTATATATCCTGCCATCTGGTGAAGGTTACATGAAGATTTGATGCATGTGCACTATAATTTTGTAGATCTTAGGAGAATTTCTGAGAGTCACATACTACACTTTGTCCTTTTAAAATTTATAAAGTCTAGTACCCAAAATAACTCATGCAACATTCTATTTATTCTCTTTGTCTAAGTTATATTTTTTCTTGGGTCACAATTTCCCTTAGCATAAACTAAAGAGCAATAATATTTCATTTGAAAAGTCATCAGGGGAAAACTTTACCAACATATGACTCAATATTTTTTTTTTTGTATGTCCTAACTACACACCATATCCATTTTGCAGTAGACTCCTAGCAGTTATAGTATGGAATCGCAGGATGAAGACATAATATAGGTACAGGATATTGAGATGCACATTGCCAATCATAGAAAAAAAGAAAACCAAAACATCTGTGCAACATAATAGCCCTGATATTAGAGTCTTAAACTTAAAAAGCTAATCAATATAAAATGGTAATTTTAATTAGATTTATCCTAGGTAGGAGTTTGATCATATTTAATGAAAGACCCTTTCCAAGAAATAATGGAAGATTTTTGAGAGGTTCATCCTGTAGTTTAATTAATTATTAGCAGGGTTTTTGTGTTAATAGTGCATTTAGTATAAATAGTTAAAGTTGAAAATATATGTTTGATATTTTCTCTGCATTGGGTCGTAGAATATTCGTGAAAATTAATATGGCTGTCACATCATAAGTGGTACGTATGTAGATGATTATTGTGAAGAAATATAATTGAATAACAGTTAGGAAACATGTAAAGTATACATTATAAATGATAGTAAATTACTTTACATTTGTTAGGAGTTAATTGAAGTAATTAAATAGTCATGTCACATGTTTCAAAGTTGGGACCTCACCAGATTTTAATTTAAGAGGAAACTTATAATGATTCTTTGTCTAACGTTGAATTTCGATCAGCTCTCTGTTAAGATTAAGATATCTTTTAATGAGAAAATGACTATTTTCAACATTGTGAAAACTTAATATAATATGTAGCAGTCTGTGACATCACTTGAATAGTGTAAACAATTCTGGAAATATGTACAAAATTTCTCTGCAATTTACAATGTTCTTTAACACATTGGCATCAGTATGTAATTAACACTGATTTCTATTTGATGGCTTTGATTTTCAAGTATATTGGGTTATTACAATTGACCTCTCTGATTTAGTTTATAATTTGTTGGCATGCTATGAGAGTTAGAGTGATGAATCTAAAGAAAAAAAACAGGTTTTAGAATTCACAAATTTTCCATTGGCTTTAGATGTTTCATATGTGCTCCTGACAGTATAGCAGACTAAGTTGTGTGACATTCCAGAAAATGCAGAACTCCCACTGAACGTTTGTATTAACCATTTTCTAATTCTCTCTCCTAGTTATATCAGCAAATTAGTGTATGTTTATTACTCCTGCCATACTAAAACAGAACTGAGTTCTACTTTCAATTTTTTTCATCACATGCCAACACATTATATACAATTTGAGGAGATCTTTTGTAATAAACCTATAAGGAATCTCCTTTACGTATTGTAGCCAGGGCTTGGGATGATTCTCATGTAAAACAACCTAAGTGTAATGTATTTGAATCATCTTTTCAATTGAATCATTCAGATTGAATAATATCTTTGGTTGGTATGTAAACAATTACCAAAATACCTATTGTGTTTTTTTTTATACTAACAGTGTATTTGGAAATTACCATTAAATACTTATAGGGCTTGTAGGGATAACATTTTGAATAGGAAGCTCTGTCCTAAAATATACTTTTTTTAGTAGTGTAGCTACAGCCCATGAACATTGAACACTTAAATCTCCTGCTTATGCCGGGAATAAATTGAAAGTAACAATTATTTATGGCTCGTTTAATTTTTTTTACACAACACAACATTCGCTGATTTTGTGATAATGTCCATCGTAAAGGGAAAAATAAACAAACTTTGCTTTGTTACACTAAGAGTAGTTGTTTACACACAAGGAAGTCAATTTTTTTTACTATTCTTAACATTGTAGTTAGTACTTATCCACTGTAACGATGGTTTGATGTGCACGTGTTGTACCTGTCATTTAAGTTCTGATGCACTTGTTCCATTTTGTTCTTAACGTGACAAAGAGGTGTTACTTTATTTTTCCTTGACCTTGGTCATTGTCATAAAGAAATGTGAAAGTAGGAACTGTACTACTTTTGGGAATTAATATGTGTTTCTTATTTAATATAGCATCTGAATGAATATAGAATTGGGAAAGGGGAATTAACTTGTGTTTAACCATAATACTCCACAAATTTGATTATATACAATTAATAATTATATACATTATTCCACTGATTTCATTAATTATTATAGTGATCTCAAGTTTTAATCATTTATCAAATTACCATTTACAGAAAAATAATTCTTAAGAGCTATATGACTGAAGATCAGCATACGTATTAAGACAAAACGGACATGTATAATATTTGGGAAAGGCACTAAATTAGGGTATTAAATGGAAAATCAATGTGTTCATATGTGAAAATATATTGATATATTGTTACTTATATGTTAAATGGGGAATTATTTTTGCTATGTATCCCACACTAAGCTTAACTAAAAAACATATATTATTAAAAAAATATGATTCATATGAGCTAATTTCTTAATTTAAGGCTGATATTTGTAATTGTGATGTAATACTCAGATATTATTTCATATGTCGAATTTGGAACAATGCATGATATGTACCCAACATGGAATGTTGCACATTCTTGAAATTTAGAATATTTTTGTGTTTAGAAAATCAGAATGGAATGCTGCTTTGCCACCCATCTGTTTGATAAACCTTATAGCATATGTTGTGGTAAATGGCAGGTAAAACTAAAAATAGTTGAATGAGAAGGCCATATTATTAGTTACTAAGCATGTGTCCGTTATTAAATATACAATTGGTATTTTAAAGTACAATAGGAAGTAACATTAAGAGATTTGTTTAGTAATTAAAACATTTTTTTCTGTTCATTCTTACCTCTTATAGTTGCTTTTGTCGAACATATGTTTCAGGGCATCTTAGCCCCATCATCAGCGATTACAGACTGAATTTTCTCATGTTTCGGCTCTGATTCTTGATTCCTGCTCTCTGCCTCTGGTCTAATGAATTTACTAATGAGGTTCCTTTCTGCGGGAATTTCAAAGTTCATAATTCTTTCCTTGTTCTTCTGTATATAAGAATTATGAAATTTGAAATTCCCGCAGAAAGGAACCTCATTAGTAAATTCATTGGACCAGAGGCAGAGAGAGCAGGGCCGACAACATGAGAAAATTCAGCCTGTAATCGCTGATGATGGGGCTAAGATTAAATTAAACGTATGAGGTTTTAGAAGTAAAGTGACGAAAACTAATATTTTTTAGACTGACAATACACTATTTAGGAATTGAATGTGTGTGCCTGTACCGTAAACTACCCACAGTCAAGGGCATGAAACTGGTCTTCTGCGCATCTGAGGTCATGCTCCAAGCTTGATGAAACGGCCTCTAGTTTCAGCGGATGACTCTTTTTTTTTTGTGTGTAAGAGTGAACGTAGTTTTAAATAAATTGAGTTAGTTTCAATTTTCGTGTTATTCATTTTAATATCATTTTTATATTCTTTGCAGTTTGTTTAATATTATAACAATTCAGTGTAATTAGGCCTACACGTAGTTTTAATAGTTTTGTGAAATATATGTACGGTATAATACACGTACACACCAAAATTTAAAAAGTAATGCGATATTTAATTATATGAAATTCTAACTTTCTCATATTTGTCATAAATCGGTACAGCAGGGCCCCTATTATAAGTACCAAGATATGTTTTTGATTAACTGAATTTTTAATTTAAGATAGTCATGAGATGACTGAAGGGAAGTAAATTGTCTTCTGTTATATGTAAACCTATTTGGTTATTTTGATATTTTTTCTATGTAATCTATGCCTATTTTGTTGGAAATTGACCAATTATATGAATCTCAATTTTGTTTTACCTGTAGGCACACTAAGAAATAAAGCTGCATAAAAATACCTCAGTGTGAATTTCTATTAATTTTAAGTTAGTAATGATTTTTTTTTGTAATATTGCATTTTTCCCAACATGAAGTTGCTTTATTATACTTTTGTCCATTCTGTGTTGAGATCTCTTTACTGTATTATAATATAGTGAAATTTCTACACATAACTCTACACTTTGAAACCAATCACAATTACTTGGAAAGGAATATTATTCCTATGACTATATATTCTGATCCTCTGTAAGATGACTATCTCTCTCTTCCCAACCAATGCCGATGCTTTTGATAAGTTTGTAAATGTCTTCGTCCCTGTACTTGCTCGTATTATGTAACAAACCTAATGAAGGCTATATTCTTGTCACTGTGTGCCAGATGAGCAGAATAGTAGTTATTTAAATCCTGTATCCATTTAAATCTAGTAATACAACAATCATGAATAAAAATATTAACATGTTTTCCTATTTAGGCATAACTACGTAATACATTTGTTTTCTAAATTCAGAAACTTTCTATGATAGCTATTGATATATGAGTGTAGTCTTCATTTTGTACATATTTAAAGGATAGTTAAATTAGTAACAGCAACCTCTGCACAAATAAATTATCTTACCTGAACACAGTAGTATTAATAATGTGCTTTCAATAAATTATATTCAGATGTTGATATTTTCTTCACGTCAATTTTTATTAGCATAGTTCATTTTTTCCATAAAATGGGGAGCTGGCCCATCGTTATAACCCCCAACCTGGAGGACCAGATGATTTTTGTTCAAAGTTTTCTTCCTCCAGGCTTTGACAAACCAACATCTCCCTACAAGGCAGCAGTTGCCGTATCCTGGCAAGAAGCCCTCACAAAGTACAATCATCCAGGGCAGAATGAACCCTGTTTTTCTAATGAAGTGTTATTCCTCCAACATTCTCCATTTCTCCTGGCTTGTGATAGGCAGAGTCTAGTTCTCAAAAATGAGTCTAGGTTGGCTGGAAATCCCTATACTATTGTATGGTGTGGAAACATGGACATGAAGCAGAGAGCAAGCACATAAACTGTAGGTGACAGATGCAATTTTGGAGGAGGATTTCTAGAAATTAAAAAAAGAGACAAAATTAGAAATGCTAAAATCATTGAAGTAATGGATGTTCAAACAGATGTTCTACAAGTTATTGAAGAAGACTGAAATGGTTTGGTCACATAAAGAGAATGTCAGATGACAGGATACCTAAGATGATATTAAATCTTGAAGCAGAGGGCAACAGAAGAAAAGGGAGACGAAAAGAAAGTGAATTCAAGGAGTACATAGGAGTTTAGTGTCGAGAGGATAGTGATGCAGGGAATAGGGATTTATGGAGAAGTAAAATGTACAATGGGTTGAATGAAAACTACTGATTTGTAGAGAAAATCCTTAATAAAGAAGAAGAATGTTAACATTTTCCAATTATGGTGTAAAGGTCCAGATTGTATTCGGGATGAGGAGATACCCCCTATTAGAAGACCACTTTTAAAGTAAGTTTTTGACAGTTGACATAAAGACCATCACTGTATGTTTTCTCATTTGTATTTCATGATTGATTTCTTTCACAATTTGAACTAGCATAATGCAGATAAAACAAATTTGAACATTTATAATATGTTTTTAATATAACTACATAATCTCAAATTTTCTATCTTATTTTTGACAAATGTGTTATTGATAGAAACTGTAGTCCTTTGTGAAAAAACCAATCATAAGACAGTAGATTTCAGATTTCTTAAGGGACAACCTTCTGAGGAGTAATTTATTGGTACTAGTTATGTACATTTAATAAAAACATATTACTCATACATTACTTTATTATAAAGAATTATACAAGGGATATTCAACATGCTGATATTATACACAATAAAAATAAACATCACCTATGTAAAATAAAAATAGACCACATTAAAGCTATTTTTCTACATAATATGATGGAACCCAAAGCATGAAAAACACACCAGGTGGCATTGGAACACACACATATATTATACAGATCTCTTCTCTATTGTAATTTAATCTCTCATCTTATAAGTTGGGAGAGGGAAACTTTGGATCACACAAGGTTACTGAGGACCTCCAATCCAGGGCATACCCTGAGACAAAACAAATGTTTAAGACAAAATGCACAATTCACTCACACATTCATACTAAACCTGATGAATAATATGATGATCACAGATTGTTTGGGCCTTAAAGTTTCCTAACATTTGTTGTACAGGTTCAGAGAAACCACCAATAAAACCATAACTCAGGAAATCTGTCATGACTGGGGATCAAATTCAGGTCCTCTGCAAACAAAGCAGCGATGCTAGCCTGAGACCATAGCCCTGGTCTATATTACAAATAAAACTTTAAATAAACAGATTTTTTGCAGATGTATAAATACATGTTAGATAATTTATATGCATTATAGGTGAATGAATAAATCTTTGGATTTCTAACTACACACCTAGAGGGTGAGGGTGCAGCATAGGCATGTGAGAATTTATAATGCATTTACAATATTTCTGTCTGTACAGTAAAACTACACATAATTTGACCAATATCATGAGATAAACATTTCATAAATAGAATAACAACCTGCCTACTAGGATTGCATTTGTGAATAATATTAATGGCAGTTACCTGGAACATATTTACTTATTTTCTCACAAGGAAATTTAATTTGCAGTCTTTTTTTTTTGTGGCAGAATGCTTAATAAAACTTGAAGAGAAAAACATAAACTATTGAATTCTGTTTATATGGTTCTAACAAAATGATTATAAAATAGTATATATGTCAATATCCGGCTTGTGATCTGGGGATTAAGTTCCTCGTCCCAAGAGTCAAGGGTTAAAATCTGGCTGGGGTCGATACATTATTAGGATGGATGAATTCTAGAGAACAAAAAGTTCTCTGGGAGAAACTTAAAGCCATGGGTTCCGAGTCTGAAGATTTTCAGGCTCGTAACATAATCTCAGCCTAAATTGGAGTAAAATTTAATGGGCCTTTCCCATCCAAGTAAAGGCGTTGTTAAGACTTAATGAAAATTAGCAGCAGAAAACATATTATTACAGTAATTAAGACATTTTGTCTACATTCTTACCTCTTATGGTTGTATTTGTCGAACATATGTTTTAAGGCTTCTCAGCCCCATCGTCAGCAATTACAGTCTGTAATCGCTGATGATGGGGCTCAGAAAGACATTTTGTCTGTACATTCTTACCTCTTATGGTTGTTTTAGTCAAACACATGTTTGAAGGCTTCTGATTACAGTATGTAATCTCTGATGATGGGGCTCAGAAGCCTTGAAACATATATTTGACAAAAACAACCATAAGAGGTAAGAATATACAGACAAAATGTCTTAATTATTAAACAAACCTCTTAATGATACTTCCTATTTCATTTTAAAATACTATTACTGCTTCAAAAATCTACGTTTGTGAAAACTTATTTTGTTGATATACAAGACAATATATTAAATCAGTGGTTATGTACAGTTTACAAAATAATAATAGAAACCTTTACAGGGGTTGGGGAATGAAAATTGGACGTATATGTCAGGGGATCCTGGCTGTTATGGACCATAGCACTGGAAATAATGATGATAATTATTGACTGATATAGTTTATATAGACATATAGTTTTCAAACTGAGTCTTCAATGCACAGTTGTTAAATATTGTCTAGTCATGTGTTACATCCTTGCCATCTTCCAACATTATTTAAAATTTTCAACTGCACATCACACACTTTATTCCTTCTATGTTCCTCAGCATTGGACTATCCTGGAGAACTGGTCCTTATGTGCATGCAGTCTAAGTCTTTGGTGACATTCGGGAATGAAGCGTTGTAATATCCCAGCAAGTGTTCAAGAAAAAAAAAAAAAAAGGAATGTTTATGATTTTATCAGATAATCAAAAGTGACTAATATTTATTCACCATCAAATATAGACTATAGAACAAATGCTTATATTTTTAGTGGATTCTACTACTTTAATAACATTGTAATTTCTCAGCTAAGGGGCAAAATTTGTATTTTCTGCTATATTAAAAAAAGAATGTTTGAAGAAAAAAATAATGTATAGCAACAATTGATGTTACATATACTTAATGAATTACAATGCCTATTTGATTCCCTTTCAGTTACTCGTACACATTATTTTATTCATGATCACTGCATAAGAAAGTTTCATTATTCTCATTATGGATGTATTGGATTACAATTCACCTCTAATTCTCATATAATGTTTTCACAGTTCATACCAGAACATGCTATACAAATACAAAATTTTGGGTAATTGCATACAAACGTTAAGTTGCTATATTTATGCCATTACTTGTTAACTCGCTTTTAATTAAATCAGAGGTTTCTTTATGGTAAGCCATATTATCTTATAAACTAATTGGTGTACACTAACTTGCAGTGCACCATAAGGAAAAGTCGGCTATTCTGTTTGAACAGTGACTAATGCAAGTGAACTAGAGGCATAGAATCTCCAAAACTGACTTATGCTGTCACCATTTATCAAATATGCAATTAAAGTTGCTTAAATCTCGGATGACTAAACTATAGTTTATAACCCATTATGCTATACCATAACATTAACATGACACTGTTGCACTATTTACTTCTACTAACATTTCCTACTATTTTAACATTTTGTAACGATTCTTAAAACATTTTTGTTTTACATTTCTATATATATAATTTCTCAATCATTTCTTTTAAGTTCTACAGAACTGTAATGCACATGTGCATGCGAGAGGTTTTGTAAATATATGACAAGACTAACTGTGTTATTGTATGACAATCTTTCACAATATAACTACTATTTTATTTTGTTTCGTTAAGACGGAAAAGTTATTGTACACCAAATTAGTTTATTGAATAATAAATGATTTACTTCATTAGGTTACGAATTAGTGTACATCCTATCTTTAAAAGCATGTTTGGGAACTTAATGTGAAGATTGATTATTCCATTAGCACAAATACTCTTGTCATCTATCAAGTAAGTTCATAAGCCTTGCGCATCCACACAACTGTTATGTAGGAAAAATTTTAGTTTACTTTCCCTTAATTTTTGTGTCCTACAGAAAAACATGTGCATGAGCAAAAGTTTATAGAGTTTCCACTAGATGAAATCACATAGAAGTTCTGCAAAAAATTTAAAGAGTTGACACTAGATGAACCATGTACCTGCGACCAAACTTCACAATACATTCCCAAACATTTGTTAGAAATGGATATACACCAACTTTCTCCTTCCTAACTTAACAAAATAAATTATGTGCATATTATTTAATGAAGCATACACTAATCTGATATACACTAACCTGTCCCATCAGAACCTACAAAATGAAGTGAGTGAACATCTAATTCTAAAAATATACTTTTGAATGTTGGTCATTCCAATATTCACAGACATTTTCACCATCTAGTATAAGTTCTTTCAGCATTCACATATGTGCACAATGATTCTGCATGCTTCAAAGAAATCATTGTGTATGGAGATAAATATTTAATAATTGTAAAAAAAATGTTATAAGTATCGTTGCAAATGTTAGATAGATAGATGGAAAGCTCTGCGGCCATCACTTAAGTGTTGGCGGGGAGGAATTCATTTTGATCCTCCTTAATAGGTAGAACCCTGGGTTCCTGTAAAATATATTAGCCCCGGTTTAAATTTTGAATTCAAATTTGAAGTTAATTAGCAGAGTGAAGTCGGAAGCGAAAATGTAAAGAGAAAGTACAAAAGTTAGTAAAGACAGAAGATGTACGTAGAGCATCAGTATTACAAGAACATAGATGGAAAGTCAAGAGGAAGATAATGTAAAGTTGAGCCAGAAAAATTCAAGGGAATCACATACTGGGGTTTCTCCAAAGCGTTGTGATTTACGTGCCAGCTTTTAATAATATCATAACTTCACAGTGATGTTTTGGATATTCTATGCCAGGATTCCATCTACATTAGGCACTGTTCAAACAGAATAGTAAACTTATCCTTATGGTGCACCAGATTATCCAATAAACTAATTGGTGTACACTTACCTGCCCATTTTCTCAGCTAATGAAATAAAATAAGTATATGTGGTCTCTTGGCATAGAATAGCCAAGGCCTATTAATAATAATGGAAATTAAGTATAAGTTTTGAGGTTCATGGTAGTACAACATAATCGACCTTGCATATTGAAGATTCATACCTTAATCACTACTGTAACTTTAAGGTTATGACACTGTAAATAATCTCAAAATTTACACTTCAATGTTCTTTTGTTACATTTTTGTAGGTATGTAACATATAGCCTAAGAAATTACACTTTAGATAGGAGACTATTTTTTATTAATTTTTTTTTCCTAAATGTAAAATATATTACCTAACTATGCTACCAATACTGTAGGCCTACTAATCTCAATGCAAACTCATACATGTTTAAATAAGAATGATAAAACACTACCTACAAATTTTGTACATTGTGGCAATAACAAAACGAGAATGAAAAGTATTAAAAGTTTACCTTTCTGTTGTAATCGGTGTATGATCAGATCCAGATTGAACGTAATTGCTTCGTTTCCAAAGCGAAACCAGACGAAACAATTTTCCATACATTCTTCAAGATGAACTGGTCTCCTTGAGGTTTTTCTGAAGAATGTTGAAAAAATTATGGTTATGTTGCAGATAATATCCTTATCAATAATAATAATAATAATAATGTACAAATTTTATGATAGTTTAGAAAAAAAATGTTATGGCACACGACATAATGCACATTTTTTATTTAAAGTCGATGGCATAACCAACATTATAATTTAAGATTTCAATTTAATGGCATTATAATATAACCTCAAAATTTACACTTTAATGTTCTTTTGTTAAATTATAATGTGTAAAATTTAAACAATTATACTTTGAAAAGCACACTTTTTCATAGAAGATTATTTTTTAACTTGTATCCCTATTATAAAATATATTGTATTATACAGTATTATCTGATGAAGCTACCGGTTCAAGTACGAGTACTAATGCCAATTCATGCTCATACCTCTTTAATTAAAAATGTTTAAATAATCACCTACAAATATTATACAGTGACTGTGGAAATAATAACATACAAACGAAAAATGTTAAAATCTTACCTTTTCGTTTTATGTTATAATCGATGTCTGATGAGATCAAGGCGAAAGCGGACGAAATATTCTTTATAATTGTAACTTTCAATATGATCCGGTCTTCCCTGATTTTTCTGAGTTTCCGAGTGTTGAGAAACATATTATACAACACTTCGTCATTACAATCGGAATCGATAAACAAATTTCCATCGGCCATCTTTAACAGAAGTAATTCTCAAAATCAAGCTTCGAATGACCGTACAAAGTCTACCGAGTTACCTTCCTGGTAAGGTGATATACTGTCGTGGTACAACGCAACTTTGGCTAAATACTTGAGATAGCATGTTTTCCGAACTTATACCAACTTGGTACAACCGGCCCTTAGCAACTTGGGTTATTAATGTTACAGTTTATTGTCATCAATATATTGTTTGTGAGACGCCCTCTTATAAGTCAAAGTTGAAGTGAGCATGGCATGTATCTTTCACCTGTAGGCTATTCATGTCATTATTTGTTTATTTATTTGTTCTTTTAAATTATTTGTTTTGATTGAATATACTTCTAGTAACCCACGCTACTTAAATATTTAATTTAGTTTTCTAAAATTATTCGGAAGGGTGAAAACATGGAACATTTTGAGTACAGTGATTGTGCTTATTATGGTGAATCTATAATACAGTTGAGTCAAACCTAGAATTAAACTTTATTTCCATTGCCTTTTTTAATATAACATGAACTCTTTGATAAATGTAGATTCACTTCTGGATTCTGTATCTGTAAATAAAGTCATATTTAATAAATTTATATCTCGAACACTGTTGTTTCAAAACTAATGTTTGATGGCTTATAAGATGCACAGGACATTAAGACTTTAATTTCATTTCATTTTAAAGCGCATTTTGCACTGAATGCAAAAATAAAACAAAAGCCTCTTATGGTTCTGAAAACCAATTATAAATTATAAAAGAGTGATTTGCTTTAGGGAGCCACTGTATTAGGTAATACTAATCATGATTATCTGCATTAGTCCATCATTATTAGTGTTTCAGTCAGGGAAGCTCTTTAACAAATCCAGCAATTAGTACAGCTATTAAATGCTTCTTTCTTCAGGTTTTCAATTTTTTATGATGTGCTCTAAATCTAGTAAGCGGATTGTACAGTTTTACTTATTTTTTGTGTGTAAAAAATCTTATTCCAGACACTCACAAACTCTACTCTTACATACAAGATCTGATGTAATAGGTGATGAATGAGTATGGACTATTGGTCCAACAGAATATCTACTCAGTATCTTCTTAATGAATTCACATAAATACAATTAACAAATTCTAAATTGTAATCAGAATTTCTGAATGTAAAATATTTTAAATTCTTACATATATACACTTAAAAATTAGATTTTTAAGAGATTTATCATTCAAAACATCTAAGTGGCTGTCAATGAAAGTAGACTTCTATATTTGACCTTAATATTTAGTAGGTTTATCTGTGAATATTCTTCTCCTTCATTTACACTATGTTTTATTTCAGTTAACAATATCTTGGTGAACCTATAAAATTCTATTTCAAAATAGTATTTCTTTAAATGTTTAAATATTGTACATGGCCTTTTAGTTTACCGTTTTTCTTATTTTTCATCTCACTTTTCCTGTCAATTTGTCTATGAACCTTGTTCATTGTCTAATTAACCTATCTCCCTTGCAGGTTACTTCAATCCTTATTTGCATGAAGTTATTTCAAAAGTTGTAAAGTTAGGATTACTTTGAAATTCACAGTCTGTATATAATCATGTCTTGTTTGAGGATGAAATGTTTTAAAGTTGTTGCATCATTTTCAAATAAGCCATATATCGCCGTTCATTGTTAGTACAATTAATACAGGTAAATACTCCATATTTTCTGTAAAAAGATTGAAACACATATATATATATATATATATATATATATATATATATATTTATTTATATATTTATACCCGGGCGTAGCGAGGTGGGTGCGCCTGGAGCCCCCTTGATTTTCGACCATTTAACACTAGATAGAATAATATTTTTTCTATCTAAAATTAGGTGTAAAATGTTAAAAGTAGTTGTAAAAAATAAAAAAAAATTAAGCCCGCCATGCCCAAATGATGTGATATATCAATTTATCAAATACCTGTCCCAGTGGACATAAGCATCGCCAGTATGCCAGAAAATTCTAGACCTCTATTACGTACTGCTAACGCAGCATTCACTTCTCGAATTTCAGCTGAGTACCTGAGTTTGTTTTTCGACGTCTATACGCTTGTAGAACCTTCGCCTCACCTTGACTCTTCATTAGCCTCACACACTTCTGTAATGAATGCCTTTTTTTACATCCTTATATTGGCCAACGCCCACTTACTGTGATTGGAGAAATATTCGCCATGCCTATATATCGTATTTTCTAGTACGTTCGATTGGCTCAAATAATTATCTAATTGAAATATTATTTACTCGTAGGTTCTAGACTCGTACTTTATCGTTGAACTGCGCATATTCGTGCGTGTATGCTTATAAATGGATATAAGAAAATTGTTTGGTAAGTGCCTACACCAAGTTGTATCATTGCAATATTATTTTTTCCCGGATAGTTTAGAATTCATCACATCCGAAGAAAATATACCCACCATTTACTCATCTAATGATATTGGCAACTGATTCGGGAGAACAGAGCTAATGAGTAAAGAAGATAAAGTGACACTTCTGACAAACTGCTGGAGTCCATCCGAAAGCTATACAATTTCAGTAAAGATGCTGAACATTTAAAACGGAAATTCAAGCATTGTTGGGTCCAACAGTATTCATCCGGGCTAAAGTATTCCGTAAGACTGAAAAAGGTGCACTCTGTATATATTGTGTTGTATTCTCTCCACATATTGTGGGGGACGTTAAATGATTATTCATAGTGAGGCTGTTCCAGAAGTTTTTCAAAATACATGAATTCGCCAAAAACCTTTATGAGCGCCGCTGGAATGTGGAAACTGCGCAGTCAGCACGTTTGTTTTTAAATGAGGTCCCTGCTAGCAAAAAAACTCGTAAGTTGCTTTAAGAAGATTGCGGCGGATAACTTGAAATATTTGTTTTCCATCTTGGATACAATTATCTTCTGTGGCTTGCACGACTTGCATTTAAGGGGTAAAACCTGGACGAACGTGTCTTCAGGGATTTGATTCAGTGGAGAATTGATGCCGGTGATATAAGCTTATAACATCATTTAATCGCCAAGAATGCTACCTAGCCTTCTCCATAAATTAAAAATGAATTGACTGAATTATGTTACTTGAGATAAAGACAATTATTGAGGATAATCTAAAAAATGCCAGTGCTTACACTGTTTTCGCTGATAAAAGCTGTGATGTTTCTGGAAACGAGCAATTGCCCATTGGTGTGCGTATTTTAGATGAGAAGTTAAATAAAATTCGAGAAGAATTTTTGGGCCTTGTTGAACTGAAATTAATGGACGTCCAGTCAATTGCTGCAGAAATTGAGTTTTTTTTTTTTTTTTTTCAAAGAGATAGACAATTGCCCACTCAAATGTGTCGGCCAAGGCTATGACGGCTGCTCAAGAATGGCAGGAAAAGACAACGGGGTCCAGAAAAAACGTCTGCGCGAGTTTTTTTTTCCCCCAAAGGTATTTACTTCCGCTGCGCGAGCCACAAAATCATTCTTGTGGTAAAGGATTTGAATAGTGTGCCCAAGGTGAGAAACACGATAGCTACAATCAAGAATATTATAAAGTTTTTCGAGATTCGCCGTTGAGAAGACATCACGTCACAAGCATCCCCATCGCAACAATATGAAAAGTATTGGGATATGTAAGAAACACTTTTTGGAATTGATGAACGACCTAGTATTGATTGCCGTAGAACGAAACGCACCAAGCCAAAAACAAGCTGATCTGTTGCATGCTGCTGCAAATAGAAGCACTTTCATATTTTGTATATGCCTGATAACAAAATATTCTAGTCATTTGGAACCTGTCGTTAATTCGCTGCAAGCCGTGGCTATAGATTTGATTAAATGCACAGCCCATGTTGAAAGCATTAAAAGCATGGTAAAAGGTCATCGTAAAAAAAAAAGTTATGAGATCTCTGAAGGCATCATGAAAGAGGTGGAGATTATTGCTTCTGAGCTAGGAATAGAAATCACACTATCAAGAATATCCAATAAGCAGACACATCGAGCTAATCTATAATGTAATCCTGAAGATTACTTTAAGGTGGCCATCTTAAATCCCTACTAGGACTCTTTTCACATAGCTTTGTTAGACAGATTTGGAGAACAACAGGGTCCTGCTTTTGAACTTAAAATGCCTGCACCCTAAAAAATCTAAAAACATCTCTGAAAGATGCCCAAGCAATGCCAAACAAAATTTCAGAGTCTTATAAAATCGAGGGTTTGTCCGCCGAAATTGTACTATGGCACCGTATATGGATGAAATGGTGGTAAAGATAAAGAAGGTGATTTTGTTAACATAGTGGACGAGTGCGATTTTTTTCCCATCCATCAAAAAAGCAATTGTAATATGCCTGTTTTTACCATGCACTACGGCGTCGATTGAACGCACTCTTAACACCCTAAGAAGAGTGAAGACACGATGACATTCTATAATGACAGAAAATCGCCTGCTCAGTCTGCACAAAAAACTTATTAAGAATTATATTGAAATATTCAAACAAAGTGTACTTAAAAAATGTTCTCAAACCAAAAGGCGAGCCGAACTGTGTGTACAGTAGAACTTTATTATTAGCTATATAGCTAATAGTATCAATACAATTAAGTGTAAAAATTAAGAAGTAATCTTGACATAAAATTAAATTCGTCAAAGACTAAAAATTCTTAAATTATTTCACTATCATTCTTCATAATTCCTCTTCAATAGTGTTGTAGTATTCTTCCGAAATATATTGAGGCTAGTTAAAAAAATTAAGGTAGTATTTTGTATTTTTGATTTGTTCGTTTGTACCCGGAAGATATACAGTCGAAAAAATGCACCCCCCTGAATCCACTGCTGGCTACGCCCATATATATAAAAATATATATTTAAATAGAAAAAGTACTGTCTTACAATCTGAAGATTAAAAAATCAAAATATTATATTTTATTGCAATTGTTACATCAGTTACGACGGAATTTACTAGTCACAAGATGATATTTATCAGTGATCGACTGATTCAAATTTTTCCAAAGAGAAAATAAATAAGTCTTAATGCCTTCTTCAGTATTCAACATGTAGTTCATGGTTGGGGAGCCATTTTTTAGATTCTAACCTATTTTCATCACCTCACTGAACATCTATGTTGAATACTTTCATTAAGGTATCCATCCCAATAATTCGAACAAAGTTTTATTTACTTAAGACTTTTTACTAGTACTCTGCTATCGTTAGAACTGCATTCATCAGGGACAAAAACCGTTTTAACTTTTCAGTTACTATAAATATTTATAACAATCCAGGTACGAAGTATTTCTAATCTGCACACATTAAGTGTTGTGGACATCTCCATATAATATTCACAAAATATCTCAGAATATTTCTGTTCTTATTTTTCCCACTTAAGTAGTTACTTGAAACTACGAAGTGAGTATGTGGATGCTGAACCAACATTATGAAGGAAACAATTCTAATAATTCCTGTAAAGCAGAAGTCGTCACACTAAAGGAGATAAAATAACTTACCACAATCTAATGTGCCTTACCCATTTATCTGACGATACATAGGTATAGGGTGGTGTGTGTCAATGCTAAATCAGATTCAAAATATGTAAAAGTTATATTTTGTAAAACATTTGTGTGTCTGTGAAAACTTGGATGCAATATAAATAAATTTGAATTTTGTGGGAGTCATGTTTCTTAATGTTCTATTTAAAACGCTGCATATGGTAAACATTGGTAATGTATCATCATCATCATCCATGAAAGTATTAGGCCGTGTGGCCTGTTACGGTCTCAAAGAGGAATTTTCCATCCAGCACTCTTTTGCCTTGGGGGGCATGGCTTTTGGAATTCTATGAGACGGCATTCGTTGAAGATGGGCTTTCCAGTTCTGATATTTTTGTATATGGTGAAGAATGGGTTCTACATCCAACTCTTCCATAATTTCATCATTTATTTTATGGTCCCACTTCGTATAGCCTGCTGTACGGCGCATAAATCGCATCTCATTTGCTGTTATTCGGTTTTCATCTCTTCTTCGTATTGTCCATGCTTCACTACCATATCTTAATAATGGTCTTGCGAGAACCGTATAGAGGTGTAATCTTGTGTTCTTCTGTACTAAAGATGGTTTCATTATACTCTTGATTATCCCCGTTGTTTTTGTGAAATTTGTGATTTTCGTTGATTGGTAATGTGTGATTTAATCAAATACCAATATTCAATAAATGAATGAGTCATTACTTATTTTAACTCATATTTTATGTTTTTTTATTTTAAACACAGGAACTTAAGTTTTCAAGAGGACTCCCTCTTATCATCAGCCGACATTATGACTACCGGATTGTCGTTGGAATCTTCATCTGTAACGTTGCCATTGGTGCTGATTTGATAAAACTTGGATCAGGTCTTGTTCATCAAGAATTTCAAAATTCATTCTGAATATATATATTTTCCCAGATGTTTTTCCAAATGTTTTAAAATGTAAAGCCTCTTACAATTCTATGACTCTCCAGTAAACTATGTGCTGCAATAGCTGATTTATCAATTTATTTAACCATTTTTAATATATATATATATATATATATATATATATATATATAAAGTGTTATATCGTGTGAATGTCCAAATTCCTCGTTCTATTCTTCCTAATGTCACGTTATTGCAGTCTTTAGAACTAATTTCATAAATTCCATTTTTTTTTTAATATCTGGGGTGTTCACTTTCTTTTTTCTTAGTAATAAATTACAAAGGGTGAATTTATTTATTGGTGACAATGTAATATCGAATTTCTTGCAAATATTTTTCAAGATTGTTATGTATTTGAGGGTGATAAGTAATTTTCTTGAATTATTTTCCTTTCATTAAATCAGGTTGCAGGGTGGCGTATTCTTTTAATCTTTTTTTGTTGTCTGAATTTGTTTAATTTCTTTATAATTATTTCTTTTCCAAAACCATTTAAGTTAGCTATGTTTAATATGTAATTGAATTCTTTCTTAAAATCTTCTTTATTTAGTGGATCATTTAATAATCTATATATCAAACTGTTGAAAGTTGCATGTATATGCGTAAAATGACGAAAACTGGAAAACATTAGTATAATTGTCTGTATGAGTATCCTTCCTTAAAAAATACATATTTCAATTCTTTGTTGTTGTTAATTCCTTGTTATGTACAGGTCGAAAAACGGGATTTGCTTACTCTTTTCTAATTCAATAGTGAATTTTACAGATTCATCCTGCAGATTGAGTAATTGTAATGCATCTCCAATGCATAGTGAATCCCGTTTTGACCTGTACATAATAAAGAATGAACAACAACAAAGAATTGAATTCAATATTTACAGGGAGGATAGTCGTACAGATAATTATAAAAAGTCTTCAGGTTTCAATCATATTATGCAAAAACATGCAATTTTCAACAATGTGATATATACATTATTAAATGTTACACTAAATGAAGATATTAAGAAATAATACAATCACATTTTAAACATAGCCTATTTAAATTATTTTGGAATATAAATAATTATAAAGAAATTCAGACAACAAAAGATTAAAAGGATACACCATCCTACAATCTGATTTAAAGAAAGGAAAAAAATTAAAAAATCACCCTCAAATACATAACAAATTAAAAAAAATAGATAAATTTGATATTATTTAGACACTGATAAATAAATTTAGCCCAGATATTAAAAAAAATTGGAATTTATCAAATTATTTGTCAAGACTGCAATTAAGTTTGCTGGAGAGTCATAAAATTGAAGACAAGGCTAAACTTTTAAAACATTTGGAGAAAATCTTTCGAATTGATAGTTTGCGAAAATATATATATGCAGAAGAACAAATTTAGATCAATCAATTTTGAAATTCTGAATGAACAGGACCTGATCTCTAGGTTCATCAAATCAGCACCAGATGGCAACATTACAGACGAAGATTCCAACGAAAATTCGGTAGTCATAATGTCGGCTGGAGATAAGAAGGACTCCTCTTGAAAACTTCATTTACCGTATTAAAAAATAAATAAAATAAACTATGAAGTAAGATAAGTTATGACTCATTAATTAATTGAATTAAGTAACTCATAATGTTATTTCCCATATTTAACTATGAATAAATACGAATATGTTCATCTTAAGGAATTGCTTTGTTGAGATATTGATTTAAGTTTGAAAACCAGTATATTAGTTGTAAACTTATGCTTTACGAATATAAATATATGTTCACTCTCTGATTTATTACTCAAATTTGGGTGTGCAGTATGGTAATAATATATATAACATTGCTAAGTGTTTAGCATTTCTCATAAATTGATTCATTCTTTGCTTAGTGAAAAGTGTATAAATTTATAGTTTTTAATGATGTAATTAACAATTTCAGGTATCTGATTATAATGGATTTCAAGTTTGATATTAAGAAAGAATATCATGTATCACAATCTGAAATTGGAGCAGGAGTAAGTAATGATCAAACATTTATTTACCTATCTGTCATCATTTAACACATAGGTTGACATTTCGACAATATTGTGTGATATTTTTTACAACAAATGCAAATGAAAATAAAAAAGATGATCAAATTATCAGTACTGATATTAAATGTGACACACATACTGCTGTTGAACCCCTTTCTTCTCAGGATCCAGAACTTTAGTAAATGGTTTTATAGGTATGTTAAGGTTTACAAGTATGTTGACAAAACTCGAATCAGGCAATAGCTCTAAAAGATTTTATTTAGCTTGCAGGAAATGTAAGACAGGTGCCAGTTTTAGTATCGTAGGAATGAACGAGAGAGTTCTGATATTGAATATGCATAAAAAATATTCTATGTTCCCAGTGAGAGTAGAAAACTTTCCATGAATTACTTACACTTGTTTTTGTAGGATACGGAACCTATTTTTGCACCTTTAAATGTCTGTTCCTTAGGGCAGCGGTTCCCAAAATTTTCCGAGTCGCGAACCCCTTCCACTATGATCTGAATTGAGCGAACCACTGAATTTTAAATATACATACTTACAGTTGACATGCATAAAATTTAATTCCAAACAAAAAGTTTAACAACCTTAAATGAACTTAACCCTTAACGGTTAAAACCTAAAGTTACTCTAGTTACGACTTAAAAGTTACACAACATGTAGGCCTAGATGCAATAATAAATAAAAGTTTTCATTGTAATTACTCGCCTCTTCCTTGGAATTCAGTGAGAAGGTTAGGCATATAAGAATTAAATTAATGTTTTTATTACCTCACCTCATATCCTTTTTCTTCTAGACTGCAGTTTCGGAGCTTATCTCCATCATCAGTAGCCTCTCGTCGACCGGTGTATTATTGGTTCCTGACAGTTTGCTTTTTCCTTCTATCGGTAGATCGATGAACCTCTGGATCAAGTCAAAATTTGCGGGAGTTTCCAAATTCATGAGTTTATCTTTCTTTTTTTTTTTTTTTTTTTTGGATGTGGATTTTTTTATGCATATAAGTTCTTGGTATATAGCTTTGAAGTCGGGAACCACAGAATTTAAATAAAGTCTCAAATCACTTTCAGCACAAAGTCTGTTTGTGTATTTATTTTTTTTTAAATTTGGCATATGAAGAAACAATTTTTGCAGAAATTTGTGGATGAAATACAATTTTATTATTATTATTTTTTTATTATGGCAATACCACAGAAATGAAGGAAACAATGATAGCCTAACCTCGAAACCTGTCATTACGGAAACGTTTTGGCGAACCCCTTGACAAATTTTGCGAACCTTCTGGGTGTTCGCGAACCAAAGGTTGGGAAACAATGCCTTTGGGAAACAGGTTATTGTTGGTCATACTTTTTTAGTGTTGGGCTGACATAATTGTGCCCTGTGCCATAGAACAACATTTGAACTATTTTGTGTTAGTAACTTTCAATATGTGAACCTTCAACATTTTAAATTAATATTTGTAGTTATATGTAACATGAACACATTATCCATATTGCAATTAATATAGTCTTATGAATGAAAGATCCTCTAATTTATACATGAGTATAGCAATTATGTATGGAGCAGTCATTGCAGCTTCTGATAAGTGAGACTGATAGAAATTTGTTCTGTATATCAGATATTTGGTCACAACATCCAATGCCTTAAAAACTATTATGCCATATTTTTGGCTATAAATGAATAGCACTTTTTAATGTGTCGATAGTTTGCTACTACACAATTATTTGAAGTCTTGCATTTTACTTGTTGTATCTCTGCAAGGTAAATTTGCATTAAGCCTTTATATCTTTGTGCACTGAACTCCAGTAAGTGAATGAATTCACTTCTTTGCACAGCACACATGTTGGAGAGCTGCATATGTTCAGTCCAAGTTGATGGTCAAGTCTTGTTTATAGTCTTTAGCTCTGAGAAATTTATCTAAAACTGAACTGCATTTCCTGCACATGTAGTTTGATAGATTGAAGTAAGGGTTACATGCAGAGAAAACTACTTTACTCCCGGATGACTGACGTAAATATGTCTTCTTTTTTCTTTTCCTGAGGTTCTTAAAAATGCAGTGTGGGGTTGTGTATATCGGGGTTTTCAAGGGCTTACCATACAAAAGGGCAGTTCTAAATGATTGATGAAAACATCCTGCTTTATCAATCCACCAGAATAACGTAAGTATCTTCATTAAATATGTTTTTAAAAATAATGTGTAGTAAGGAATTTACAATGTTACTGCATTACACTTTAAAATTAGGGGTGACAAAAGGTGCCACCAGTCTGTGTTTTTTCTGTGGATACCTGAACCATAACACTAAAAGTTAGAGCGAGGATAACATCCTTGAATTTTTGTTTTTGGATTTTTTAATATTAAAAAAAGTATATCATGGGACAAATATGTCCCATAAATCTTTTATGGGCTTTACATTGTATGGGAAAAATTTGGCCCACAAGTCTTTTTAAGGTTAATCTTTATGTGTCTGGGTATTTAAATTCCCCGCTGTCCTGCTGGCCGGAATATAAATGCCCCAAGTGTGATTAAATCCACACTAGAGTGCATATACGAACAAAACATTTTTTTTACGGAAAACTGTTAGAGATTGATATATAAAACAACTTTTATTCTATTCAGAAGAGAGTATATTATTCAATGGCATGATTTATTTTTACGTATAATAGAGAATTTTGTTAAAATTTATTTTTTTTCCCACAAGGTATATATATTTTTTGGTTTGACAATACATGGTCTCAGTTTGCCATTTGACGGTGACTGTACTACTTCCTACATCTTAAGACGCAAATGAAAACACGTGTGGATATAGTGATAAATGTATCGTGCTTGTGAAGCAACATTCCTGCTTGTGTGCTTCCCCCTGTTAGAGAATTCAAGGTCAACACGTCTCTATACTAGTGTCTTATGCATACACACAGTTTTCTAAGTGTAGTGTTCAAATAAACAGAGTTGATTTTTTCTCTATGCGGAGTTCCGTTTTTATTGTAAAATGAGATCGCGTTACATTAGGAAACATTGTCAGATGATTATGCGATTCGACACCTCTTTCAATTTTTTGGTAGTGTTTCAGAGAAATTATTATTGAATTACTGATTCAAACTGATACTACAAATTATAAAGGGTTATAAAATATATAAGCGGCTCCGTGGCGCAAATGGTTAGATGCTCGCCTCTCACTGCTAGGGTCCTGAGATCGAGTCTAAAACAGACTTGTTGTCGGGGTATGTTTTAATTATATCCGAGGATATGGGTTCATGGACAATTGTGCTCCGGACTAGTTGGGTTCAGGTTTCGGTAGAACAATGGACTTATATCTCGGGAATCCGTGAGAAAGGATGTGACTTGGGGAAAAACAGTAGGCTTCCTCTGATCAATTCCACTGGCTGATGCACGTTTATTGTAGTTAATGTTACAATTGTCGTATTGGGACGACGAGTTGACGAGAAGGCTGTTGGTGGGTCAGAACTTACAATATCTATATCACTCAACAAGCGCTGGAACTTATACCAAGCGATGTGCGCTGTACAGGCACACTCGCTTATCGCTACTCCACTGACTGTCCACTAACTCTAGTTTTCGCTAAGTAAAAATATTTATTATTTCTGAGTGGGCCGGCATTAGTCCCTTCCACTAAAAGTCTTAGCGTCTCACAAACAGTTTATATGTTACACTAATTTTGATTGGTAAATTATATCTTAAGGGCGTTATCGTGGGTGTTAAACTTAGGCGTTTGTGGCCTCATCCCCTCCCTTTAAATTAGTTGCCTCATAATATATTTCCAGGGTTGACCAAATGGAGTGATCTTTAAGAGCGCGGCTATCGTCAGTCGGCATCTACCTTATGCCGCCAAAGGAGGCACACGCTGCTAGCGACATGTCCGATTGAGGGTCTTTCCACTTTTCAGCGGTTGCCCTTTTACCAGCCAGCTGCTGGCCCTTCACATCCACATGTGTCAATCACAGAGGTAGATGATCAACAGCCAGTGTAGGGGTGACATGTGGTTAGCATGTCGAGTCCCCCAGCCGTTATAGCTGGTTCCTCAACCTGGAGCCGCTACTTATTGTAGCTACCCAATTGCCTCACGATGCTGGGTGGGCACCGGTCCTATACTAGCCTTAATACCATGAGCAAATTTCTTCCCCCATGGAGACACGAACCAGCGCAAGTCCCGTAGCTCTGCGCCAAGGCTTCCTACCTTAACCGCTCGGCTACGGCGCGGGATTAGCGGCATGTACTAGTTAAAATTGGCTTGGGGATAACTCTTTCCACAAGTTACCTAGGAAAATCCAATTGCTTGTTTGCGACTTCCCAGCCTTTTGTATGAAGTTTTTGGGCTTAGCATTGTTATAACAAGTTAATAATAGTGCAGTCTTGTAAGTCCTTTTAACAAAGGAAACTGCAGACTTTTTCCCCATTGTATAAGGGCTTACGGTTCCATTGTATGATGTTTACTAGTTTCGTTCACTACAATAGCAAGGGTCCAGGTGTTTTAATTGCCCGCTTAGAATTTAAGTAATTTTGAGATTTGAAATTAATTAAATGAGAAGCACTCTCGTTTTTTTTTGTTACATAATAAATTATATATTTTTTTCCTTTGGCTCCGAGCCTACCTGTTATTGTTGTGGACTGGGTGGTTGACTTACATATTTTAAGTCTCAAGACAAAGGACAATATGTCATCAATGTTTGTAAACATACACTAACAAGCTTATCGTACTAAGAAATCTTCTTTCCTGAAATACATTGATGAACATAATACATACAATACATATACAATACAATAACTACAAATTGGTGTCTGAAAATCACTGTCTTTACTGTGTGTATTATTTTCTACCATTAATATAACACTACGCGGTGTTGTTAACGACAGCACTTACATTTGATTATAGAAATCTCACGGCACTTTTTTTTACTTTACTTTTCATGTTGTCACACGCGCAATGTCATCACTGTTTCGTAAACTTACTTTCTTAACCTAATTATATTTACAATAGGTAGGCCTATACATGGCATAGGTCGGTACTGTAGCCCGTCATTTTTTTATATACAGGGTGGACCGCTCGAATGGACCTAATTTCAAATTGCTTGTTACTGGCAAACGGTTGAAGATAGAAACTTAAAACAACGTTCATAGTACAGAAAAACTCACCAAGTTTTGATATCCAGATCACCACATCTCTATATGAGCCCCAGCAGTCACTGTGACGATATCAAAGCGATGAACAATTTCTTGCCAAGTACGTTGGAGTATGTCTTCTGGAATGTTCTCAATAGCCTCTATGATGCGCTCACGAAGATCACGAAGGTCTTTGACTGGGGTGGTGTAAACTTTATCTTTGACATAGCCCCAGAGAAAGAAATCCAGTGGTGTTAAATCGGGAGATCTCGGGGGCCACGCGATTGGTCCTCCCCTACCAATCCAACGGCCAGGGAAAATGTTGTCCAAAGTCGTACGAACTTCATTGGACCAGTGGGGAGGAGCACCATCTTGCTGGAAAACGATGTTAGGCTGCAGTTGTTCAATTTGTGGAAAGAAGAACTGCTCCAGCATGTCAAGATATGTGGTACCACGAACAGTTTTCTCGGCGAAGAAAAACGGTCCAATGACCTTATTATGTGACAAACTGCACCAAACATTCATCTTCGGACTATCACGAACATGCTCTTGAATAGCGTGAGGATTCTCCGATCCCCAGATCCGCACATTATGCCGGTTTACCTTGCCTGACAAATGGAAAGTGGCTTCGTCCGAGAAGAAAATCTTGGTCATGAAGTCAGGATCAGCGCCGAGACGGTCCAGCATCGTATTGGCGAATTCCACTCGTTTCGGCATGTCATTCGGCTCCAGACGTTGCACTAACTGCACTTTATATGCGTGCAGTTTGAGGCGTTTGTGGACAATCCGTTGTAATGTCGATTTTGGTATTTGAAGTTCCCGCGAAGCTCTTCTTAATGACTTCCGGGGGCTTCGCTCAAATGCGGCTTGAACATTTGCTACCATTTCATCGGATGCTCTGTGACCACCACCATGCTTCTTCAACACAGATCCTGTAGCTAATAATGTATCACGCCACTTCTTTATGCTTCTAGCAGTTGGAGCATCACGGTTTAAACACACGCCGGAACTCCCTTTGAACTCTAATGATTGATTTAAACTCCGCATACCACAAAACAGCTTGCGCTTTCATCTGCGGAGTCGCCATTTTCACAAACAATTAAATCTAAGAACGAGAAACGTATCTTTGTGCCATCTACCGACAGGATTCGAAACTTGGTGAGTTTTTCTGTACTATGAACGTTGTTTTAAGTTTCTATCTTCAACCGTTTGCCAGTAACAAGCAATTGAAATTAGGTCCATTCGAGCGGTCCACCCTGTACTTCGATTATGGATTTTATTTTGATTTTAAAAAATCGATCAGATAATATAATATATATTAGTGGTGGATCTGTGCACCTAATAAATTGTGTTAATTGTTATTATTATTAACTGTATCTTACTTTCATATTCTCGTGACATACAATGTCTAAAATCTTCGTTTGACAAGGGAATAATAAAAGCATTAATTGTTTCCCATTTAATTAGGTATATGTATACTTTATAATATATTTATTTGTATAAGGGATTTACTTTGAAGCAATCAGTGTTTTTAAACTACCGACTCTTTTCGAAATCGTCATTCACATTTTCAATATCTTTTACATATCTTCTGCCATATTATTCGACATTCACAGGCGCCTCGCCATCATATAGAATATGATTAATATTCACGATCTATTATTTATTCACTTTGGGCATTCATTTAAATATGGAATAATTATCCTCGTTACTGCGTTTTATCATTTCCTCTGGCACCATAAGTATAATATTTAAATCAAGCATAATTAATTCGATCATTTACCAGTCGAACAACATTTATACCATCGCGCGTAAAAATAAAATATATCTCGAATACAAAGTTCTACACATGTCAGCATCGCTGTCGCCGCAGCGTGATGACCATTTCATCAAACATTATAACATCATTAGTAAAATGACATCCATTGTCAGCAGCGCTTACCTGTCAGCGTTGATGACCTTCACGAAGTATTTATCATCATAATTAATCAATTAATATTTCTCATTAGGATTAGTAATATCGGGTCTCCATGTCCGCAAATATTACTTCAATAACACGTCACATACGCATAAGTAAGGTGACTTCTCGTGTCGCCATATCGTAACAATCAAACCTTATATATATTAATAAACGATTTTACGCGCTTTTTCGTTTTATTCTGTCTTTCGACTTTCAATTGAAACTGCATAATGCTTAAATATTATTATTGCTATTAGTATTTAATTATTTACTGTGTTCATTTTTTTTCATTTTTTCCTTTATAATCTATTTTATATTAATTTAATTTTGTACTTCATATACTAAACACCAATTGATATTTCATATTTACGGTTTTCTTGTTTTAGTTAGTAACATTTCAACCATAGATTTAAGTAATGCACCTGCAGACCCTTTTCGGTCTTTGACAGTTCCATTGTCCCCATCTCAACACACCCCTTCCACCTCAGACCTTTTAAAATCACGTTTCTCTTTGAACAGCAATACACTCAAAATAACACACTGTAATGCACAGTCACTCCTGTCCCACTTCTCAGAATTCCAAACTATATTTTCAACACTAAATCTGCATGCCATTTTAATTTCTGAAACATGGCCGAAAAATGCCCTTCCTTCTTCTCTTGTAAACATGCAAAATTACAACTTGATTAGGAATGACAGAATCGGGAAAAATGGAGGAGTGGCGATGTATATACGTTCCGATCTACAACCGAAAATTGTATCCCATTCGCCTAGTGAATACTCGTCTCTACAATTTATAGAAATTAGGGCAAAAATACAGAAATGTTTATTAGGAGTAGTTTATAAGCCCCCAAATGTCGGTCATCTTTATGACATTGAAACAGTTCTCCAATATCTGATACCATCTTATGAACATGTAATTGTACTAGGAGACTTCAACACTAACCTATTAGCCACAAATTCTTACAACACTATACAATTACAGACAATGTTCCAGTCATGCAATATGACAATACTGCCTTCAGAACCAACCCATCATACTAGCTATTCTGACACACTACTAGACTTAATTATAACAAATAATCCTCAAAAGTTGTAACTAGTGGACAGATAGAAGCTCCAGGCATCTCTTCACATGACTTAATATACATTGAATATTCACTCCTTTGCTCTAAACGTAGACCTAGACTTGTAACATACAGAGACTTGAAACATATAAATTATGCGCAATTAATTGATGACGCTGCAAAACTACCTTGGTACAACATATGGACACTTAGGACTGTAGACGAGAAAGTTGAAAATTTTAATGACATGATTTTACAATTGTATGACAAACACGCACCTATCAAGACTAGACGTATAAACAGACCACCTGCACCCTGGATGTCTGATAATATCCGCTTGCTTATGACTGAGAGAGACGTAGCATATAGGAAATACAGGAGGAATAAAGAACTGACAGACTCCAGACATACAAACATCTGAGGAATAAAGTCAACCAGACTGTCAGGAATGCAAAACTAAGAAATGCCCATACTTATTACACAATCTATGTCCAACTCATCTGACATGTGGAAAAATTTAAAATCAATAGGCCTCTGTCAAAATAAACTACAGGTAGAAACAGCTGACCTACCACTAGATGAGTTGAATGACAATTTTACCCGCCTCCCTACTGACAACAACTCACAACACAAACAACAGACAATAGATGAACTAGTGTCATATTCCCAACCTACCCGAGACAAATTCTTTTTTTCCTATATCTCACCTGATGACGCCAAAAGAGCAGTATTACGTATTAAATCTAAAGCACAAGGAATAGACAATATAACAATAACTCTCCTGCAAAAAATAATTGGCATCGTTCTCCCAACAATAACCCACATTTTTAATGCCTCTATAATGACCGGGACCTATCCCAGACTCTGGGAAATGGCTCTAGTTCGTCCTACACCGAAATCAAACACTCCCACAACACTCGATGATTATAGACCAATTAGTATTCTTCCCTGTTTATCTAAAGCACTGGAACACATAATACTCTCACAGTTAACAGACTACCTCATCACACACGACTTACTTGATACGCATCAGTCTGGTTTTAGAACAGGACATCATACAAGTACAGCACTACTTGACATTGTAGAGGACATAAGAGACTCAATGGACAAAAGCAAACTCACCGCAATAGTCCTACTCGACTACAGCAAAGCCTTTGACACAGTAGATATAGACTTAATGCTAGCGAGACTAAAGACACTACATCTGTCGGAAAACTGCCTTGATTGGTTTAGATCTTACCTCACTAATCGTCAGCAATCAGTTTCTGTTAATAATCGCATTTCTTCCTGGCGCTTGGTGAGAAAAGGGGTACCTCAAGGCGGCGTCCTCGCTCCTCTTCTCTTCTCGATTTATATTAATGACGTGACCAAGAAACTACAAAACTGCAAGCATCATCTTTACGCCGACGACCTACAGATTTACACACACTTTAGGCCTGACGAAATTAATGAATATATTGACAAAGTAAACCCTGACCTCGGGCATATATCTTTATGGTCCAGACAATATGGGCTGAAACTAAATGTAAACAAAACGCAAGCAATAATTATCGGACGTCCAAGGCTATTACATTTCATAAACAATGGCAATATGCCGGCTATCATATTAGATAATGAACAAATTCCTTATACCGACGTCGTTAAAAACTTGGGATTTTACTTAGATTCTAATTTAAATTGGCATGTGCAAGTAAAACAAACATCTAAAAGGATCTTCTCCATAATGCATTCCCTAAAGCGACTTAAACATTTTCTCTTAAAAGAATTTTAATCCAAACTTTAGTGATGCCGCATTTTGACTACTGTGACGTTCTACTAACTGACATAAGTGACGGATTGTCGGACAAACTGCAGCGTGTCCATAATATGTGTATCAGATTCATATTTAATGTTCGAAAATACGATCACATTTCTCCATTATTCCACGAATTGTCATGGCTACATCTAAAAGAGAGAAGAAAATCGCACTGTCTAATTCTCCTATTTAAGATCCTACATACCTCGATTCCCAATTATTTATCATCCCGTTTCCAGTATCCATCCTCAAACCATAACTTAAACACAAGATCACAACATAGTCTCTTACTTAATATACCGCAACATAGGACATCACATCACTCGATGTCATATACTATCTTCACTTCTCGCAACTGGAATTCCCTGCCACAAGAAATAAGGGGCTGCCGGACATTGGCATCTTTTAAAAGAAATCTAAATTTATATTTGCTCTAAGCTCGACTTCATTATTATCCAGTGTAAGGTATATATATTAATTGGTGTTTCTCGTATAATGTATCATTTATATTATTATTATTATAAATTATTATTATTATCGTATCATTATTGTTATTACCCTATAAAATGTTGTTTGTACATGACATTTACATTGCTACATTATTGTATCTTTAACTGTTTATAATTAGTATAGAGTATATCTATATTTGTCAAATATTTATTTGTATTTGTGCTGGTTGAGTGGAAGAGAGGGCCTTATGGCCTTAACTCTGCCAGAATAAATAAAGCATTATTATTATTATTATTATTATTATTATTATTATTATTAAATACGTTGTTGCATATACTTAATGCCATTAGTTATAATCATCGTTGTCCTTAACGAGGATCCTTTTAATAAAATAAGTAAATGAATATATTCAATGAACTTTGGTTGATACTTGGCGTTGGCCTATCTCGTTATCGTTTTATTCATCAAGATTCCAAGTTTATTTAAGATATAGATAATCCTTCTAATATTGAAATATTTAGCATTCTCAGCTCGATAGCGTCGGCAATGCTAGCTTTACATATAAAATTTGATTTAAATTCAAGATATTTAAATATATCCCTACGTTATTGTTATCGTATACGGCTTTTAATGTTTTTTTTAATATTTATTGTTCACAGATGCACTTGGCCCGCACTTTTATTGGAATATATTTTCCTTCCCAGTACATTTATCGTGAGACAGTATTATGTGTTATATGCCCACTATGATGCATATGTATATATATTTATATTAATAATTGCATATATATGTCTTAAAGTGACTTTAATTATCTTCTTTATCAAATTACTATCTATCAAATATTCTTATAGGAACTGTCATAAACGTAGAGAACAAATAGAGTGGCCTCTCTGTGTTAAATTTTGGAAGCAATTTTCTACCGCTGCGCCATCTTAAGATGATCACGGTGGATCAATTAGGGTGTCGGTGGCTCAATCGCAAGAAAAGTACCCTACCCTTTCCGATCATTTAAAAATAAAATTGAAAGCTCAACACAAGTAATGCTACTTTGTGAACAACTTTCGCATGTTTTATTCTTACTCTCTTCAGTAGAAAATTACAAGAACTTTGCCAACTTTTCAGATGTCTTTTAACTATATTATTTTCATTTTTCTTTATTTCAAAATTCATCAGTTAGTAAGTTGACTAAAATAATTTCCCAAGCGTTTATTAAAAAACAATTTCACTCTTAGATGAACACAGTGAATACGGAAAATCACTATTTATTACAAAGTAATTGAAAATGTTAGTCATATACAACAAAAATATTGGCAAAATTTTTGTAATAATTTTCTGAAGTAAAAATATAAAATGCAAAATTGTTTACAAAGTAACATTTCTTGTGTTATTTCCATTAAGAAATATCAAAAAGGATCTGAATAATGATATGCTATGGCGGCACCATTTGACGAGCCTGGTATAATGAGTAATGATATGCTATTTGTTTTTAGGAGTTTTAAGAACCGAAACCATAAAGTAATTTAAGTTCAAGTTTTTAAATATTCTTAAAATGAAAATTTATAAATACCTTAATTTGATAAGAATGTAGCAAAAATAAATTCAAACTAAAACCTATGCATTGTTTCACTATTCTGAACTACTCACATGTGAATGCGTGCACATTAACTCTGTTTAGTAACCAGACTTTTCTTGATTAGTTTGTTTGCTTTTAAAAATGAAATAACATGATTCATTTATTGCCTTGTATTAAAATTAATAATTTCAAAACATGTATACATTTTATAGTTACTGCAGGATGCACATTATTCAAGACGAACAGAATTTTCTCAATGAAACTTAATTCACATACATAGTTAAAGATTCAATAAACATAATTATTTTATATGTAATTTTATAAGAAGACTATTTGAACATTTATTTACTAGCTTCCTATTACCCCAAGGGCCTTCCAAGCCCTATAATGAGATCAACTACCTTTACATTTTGATTAGAAAATCTGATAGTTCATTAGAAAAGATTCTCCAAGGAGCAACACACTGAGAATGCCCTTGGCCTACCAGCTAGCTGCTGGCTCAACATTCACCTGCGAGAAAAATCCAAATTGACTTTTATTTAAGCCTAACAGAAATGCCTACCTTGATTATTACCAGGAAATCACTGAATAGTTGAAGGTTAGGACTAATTATTTTCGTTAAAAGACTTATCAGTTTTGTTCTCTAAGTAATTACCAACACTTCATAATAAGATATTTTTTGCACATGTTAAATAAAAGACATAGAAAGTTCTTAATGAGGTAGAAGTACGGATGAAATTAAATTTACATAAAACAATGTTAACTTAATTTTAAAATTTATAATTTAAAATATTTGCTGTAATAGTTCAATTAAAAATTTGGGCTCAACTGCATTTCTACTAGCGCTTGATTTTTCAGTTATATTGTTGTAAACTGTAGCTCTTCTTCTGTATTTACTAACATTATTTAATATTTTAAACTTTTTCAAACAATTTTTATAACATTATTAGACAGTTTTGAAGTATTTATTCAAATATGCAAATCACAATATTATGACACTGTTATACGATATGGCGATGCTAACTGCTATTTTCTCCACAGAGTATATTACTTAGTGTATGATTTTTCTATCGCTGTTTTGGGTTATCGCTGGTTGGATCAGCGTTAGGGAGTCATAAGTAAGTGTACACCCATTTTTAATAAACGTTTGGTAATTTTAATATTATTAATATATTTTTTTAACATAGATTTGGGGATTAATTGCAAATATTGGTTATTTAAATTTTGTAGTGACGGATCGTAATCGAGGATGATAATCAATATGTGGTTCGATTGTGGATTATCACTGGCTCTATAAACTCTGGCGCATGTGCACTGTTGTTCTATAGGACTTAGAAAATATTTCACGCTAGTTTAAGTGCAGTTTTTCAAAACTTGTTTTTAATAAAAAACACAAACACACAAACACTTTTCTGTATAGTCTATAATGTACTGGTATGTTCTTGCAATACACTTGTAGATATTCTTGAAGCGCAACTTCAGTAATGTAAAATATTTGGTATAATAGTTCAATTAAAAATTTGTTTTTAATAAAAAACAAAAACACTTTTCTGTATAGTCTATAATGTACTGGTATGTTCTTGCAAAACAGTTGCAGATATTCTTGAAGCACAACTTTATTACATCTACTGTACAGCGTTAAAAATAAAAATTATATATATATATATATATATATATATATATGTACAGATACAGTGGTTTCACTTGACCTGCAGCCGATAGCGGGAAAAATGACTGCAAGCATTGAGTCATCAACTCACGTTACCCACATAGTGTCTTCGCTTGTGGGCTGCAAGTCAAGTGAAAGTTAATGTATTTGTCAGTGTCCTTCACAATGAAGGTATCTCCAACTCTTAAGTAAATAAAATTATTGTCCCATATCTATGGACATTGGATGAATAAAACAAGAATTATATATTCCAATTTTCTAAAGGTGTTACTAATCAAAAAATATTGAATTTCTGATTTATTATCAAATGGCTATGAAAATGGAACATTCACTTAACCTCATAACAAGAACTGTAAAAAAAATGGAATTCAAACAGTGTGATCCTAAACCATTGTATATGTATTATGAACATGTACACACTTACATTTTTTGAAGTTTTTTTGTAATATTTCACAAGCAATCAAAAATTACATTGAAAATTGAAATGACAATTCTTGAAAATACTTGACTTAAAAGAATGGAATACTAATACCATAAATAAACTAATAATAATGATTACACTATGTCTTTATTATCACCATTCTGTGTTTAACTTTCCTTTTTTTAAGTTTAAGACTTCAATATTGGGATGTTCATTTTATTATGTTGTGTATGGTGGCAGCATCGGATGATTCTAAATTATATCCATTTTTATCTCTTGGCACATGTGTATGGGTCTACATAGACTTGGAACTTTTTTGGCCCAACTTTAGATTATCTTACCATTCATTTTCCATAGTATATTCTTGTAATGCTGTTGCTCTACCCTACTTCTTCTGCCCTTACTAACATTTCATAATATTTTTAACATTTGCAACAATACTTATAACATTTTTTTGCAATAAAATATTAAATATTTATCTATGTATGCAATGATTTCTTCGAAGTTATGTATATTTGTTGTGCATACACACAAACGCTTAAATGAACATCCACTAAACGGTGGAGATATCTGTGAAATTGGAATAACCAACATTCAAAAATATGTTTTAAAAAAATGGATGTTCACTAAATTCATTTTGTTAGGTTCTGATGGGAAAAGTTGGTGAATACTTCATTAAATAATATGCATGTAAATTATTTAGTTAGGTTAGGCAAGGGTAAATTGGTATACATCCATATCTAATAAATGTTGGGAATTTATTGCAAAGGTTGGTCATATCGATTTCACATCTACGTGGTTTCATCTAGCAATTCAACTCTATAAACTTTTTATAAATTTTTGCACATGTTCACTATTCTGCAGGACTTAGAAAAATTATTAGGAAAGGTAAACTGAAGTTTTTCAATTTTTTTGTCACATAATGGAAACTTTATCCCTAAATTTCGGTTATCTTTTAAGATTTTATTTTTAAACTTACAGGTGTTCTAGATAATGCTACCTCACTCATAACTTAACCTACACAAGAAATTTAATCTATAAAAATATGTTAGGGTAATTTAGTTTAGCTAACTTTTATCAGGTTAAATCAATTTAAGGTTAAACACCCGAGTTAGTAAAATGAAGGTAGAAGCATTAGATCCACTTACCTAAAATTTTATACGTATGTAGACTTCCCAATCACTGTTATAAGGAAATACGCCCATACGATTTGATCTTGACAGCCTCATTTATTCTGTGAAAGAAATATTGATGAATAAGTACACACATTACAGACCAAGATATTAAAAAATAATATGAGGTATAAACAAGCTTTTTTTTAAAGGGATATTACAATTCAAATACAAACATTATAATGTCACGATGCAAACAAAATATACGGCGTGCCAATTTACATAATTCACAGTATTATTTGAAAACACGATTTTGAAAAGTGAACCAAATTTTTGACAAAAAAAATGTCATATGTAATCATTCTCTTACCTTCCATTATCTGTATTTTCCAGCTTCACTTTCTCCTTCAGATTGTAGAAAATTAATCAATTTAATAATTAACTTCGATGCATTAACATTATTATATTATATTGAACCTCAAATTTCTCTTCAAACAGTACATAATAATTCTACCGTTCATTTATTTAAATTTAGTTCGATATTCAATTTTACATTTCGATTTGTTTGTACGTCATACATCTACAATCGATAAAATAGCGATGGTGGCGCAATCTTAAGATGACCCGAGTACTACGTGGACAAAAAAAAATTAAAAAAATGCGTCCAAATCTCCCTATAATGATTCACGGGCCTGGTCATTAACGTGTGCCCGCCACTCGTTTTTTTGGGCGTTATAATGGCTTTCTTTAATATTTTTTTAATTAATTCTTAATTCGTTATCTTCAACGTTCATGCAAGAAACTAACATTATATAACCGTACCCTTCATGTATTCTACATTATTTCCTCATTTACTACTCACTTCTATATATTATTGTTGCATAATAATGTCTCCGATCCCTTTTGCTGTGTCCTGGGTTCGATCCTGATGACTGTCTACGTGTACTTGATCAGTTATTGAGTCTGCCTTTCATTGATTTCATCTTCGAGCTCGTGCAAAATTACTAGGCTCTTATCAAAATTATTAAATCTCCTTTTTGACTCTATACAGTAAGTTCTGGGAAATATACCATACTTTCCTCTAATTCTAGGGTCATTTCTGCTCAAAGCGGCATTATTATTTATTACTTCGATCTGCGATTCGCGCGTTACGACCAACTCAACATCTAGATCGTTCGTGATCAACATGCTTGCAAGAATATTATTTACAAATACCTTGATCGACGGCTTGTCTCTGCCATATATTGTTATGGACCAAGGATTGTCTGTTTCCATGTCTACAAGGTACTTTAAATAATATTCATTATTTACTTTCGAGTTTATTTTTCCCTTGTATCTAGTACACCGTACGTCTGCCTGTATTTTATTCAATTTGTTTTGGGTTTGCTTGGCTACCTGGAAACTTTTAATGCACTTGTCACTTGTACAAGCTTTCCTTGTTATTTCAGACATTCCTTGCTTCATAATTACATCAAATTTTTCACATATTATGTTATCATTCATGCTCTCACTCATAGACCCTGATGCATTGTTACTCAATTCTGTCCCACTTATATTATCTTCCCCTATTTTACTATCTTCATCTTTTCCCTCGATTAATGTTTCTCCCTTTTCTAACTCACTCTTGTTATTTTCACAGATATCGTTTGTGTTTTCGGAGGTGGGCTCGAACTCACTCTCCTTGCTCTCTTTAATTTCTAGTTCCCTATCCTGTTTCCCTGATTCTGAAAAATTTTCAAAGTATCGTTCTCTTTCAACCCTATGTTTTTCATATAATTTCTCATTTTCTAATCTAGCTTTTTCATTTTTCTGTTCCAACCTAGCTATATTTTCATGTAATTGTTTTATTCTTAATCTACGTTCTTCTTTGATTTCCTTCCTCATTTCTAATAATAACTACATAATTGCGTTGAAATTGTCTGGGTTTAGATTTCCCTCCATTTTTTATTTATTTTTAACTCCTTTCCGTTGTTTATTTCCTACTTTTACTCCTATTATATCCACTATCCTTTTGTTTGTTAATTCTACTATATTCTATTCACTTCTTTTACTTTCCTTCCATTCTACATCCATCTTCCGTAGACATTCACACTTTTCAATTCGGCACATATTATTATATTTTTTCTTTATCAATAAATGTTAGATAAATTTTAAAATAAATTTATTTTCACTGATACCTTTCGATGTCTTCTATTATTCCTTACTGTCCTCGTTGAGGTCTTCTGGTTGCCATCTTTTTCCCCCAGGTCTTCTTCCTCACGATCGTAGGATATTCACTACTGGAACACGCCTTTCCACTCTTCGTTAGACGGTTACTCAGCAGTTTCTCGAAACTCCGCAGTTGGGCCGCCATATAAAACAGACTTGTTGTCGGGGTATGTTTTAATTATATCCGAGGATATGGGTTCATGGACAATTGTGCTCCGGACTAGTTGGGTTCAGGTTTCGGTAGAACAATGGACTTATATCTCGGGAATCCGTGAGAAAGGATGTCACTTGGGGAAAAACAGTAGGCTTCCTGTGATCAATTCCACTGGCTGATGCACGTTTATTGTAGTTAATGTTACAATTGTCGTATTGGGACGACGAGTTGACGAGAAGGCTGTTGGTGGGTCAGAACTAACAATATCTATATCACTCAACGAAGCGCTGAAACTTATACCAAGCGATGTGCCCTGTACCGGCACACTCGCTTATCGCTACTCCCCTGACTGTCCACTGACTCTGGTTTTCGCTAAGTAAAAATATTTATTATTTCTGAGTGGGCTGGCATTAGTCCCTTCCACCAAAAGTCTTAGCGTCTCACAAACAGTTTATATGTTATATTAATTTTGATTGGTAAATTATATCTTAAGGGCGTAATCGGGGGTGTTAAACTTAGGCATTTGTGGCCTCGTCCTCCTCCCTTTAAATTAGTTGCACGCATAATATAAAATTTTCAGGGTTGACCAAATGGAGTGGTCTTTAAGAGCGCGGCTATCGACTGTCGGCATCTACCTTATGTCGCCAAAGAAGTCACCCGCTGTTAGCGACATGTCCTAGTTAAAATTGGCTTGGTGATAACTCTTTCCACAAGTTACCTAGGAAAATCCAATTGCTTATTTGCGACTTCCCAGCCTTTTGTATGAAGTTTTTTGGGCTTAGCATTGTTATAACAAGTTAATAATAGTGCAGTCTTGTAAGTCCTCTTAACAAAGGAAACTGCAGACTTTTTCCCCATTGTATAAGGGCTTACGGTTCCATTGTATGATGTTTACTAGTTTCGTTCACTACAATAGCAAAGGTCCAGGTCTATGACCGGCGCTAATTGCTTGATACTAGTGTTTTATTTATTGCTCATGAAATTATTTTGAGGTAGGTTATATCATTTTATTTTTGTTACCAATGAATTCCTATTTTAATTCCAATTCATTTGAATATAAATATGCCCTACTTCTGATAATAATTACGGGTTAATAAATTCTGCGCCCTTAATAAAAGTGCTTATTTATCTGAAATAAGAGGCTGATTGAATGACTTGCCACAAGTCTCAGTCACTCCATGTGGGTTTCGTGGTGGACGAAATGGAGCTTGGGCAGGTTTTGCTCGGAGTTTTCTCCCTTTTTCCCCTGCCACAATTTTATTCCATCATTTCTCCATACTCATCCATTTCATTCATCTGTCCCCATGATGGTACGTCAGGTGTGGTCGGCTGGCACCCTTGTCATAGGAACTCATCTCATCCCTCGATTCGACCCTGAGTTGGACACGAGTTGATGATATTTATTAATTTTATAAAAGATATATGGACAATTTATTTTCTTGTCCAGATTTATTCAATGACCTATGTAATAAATACTTAATGGACTGGACATGGCCACAATTGTATGTAAAGACAAAATATACGTACATATGCTAACAAACATACATATTGCAGAGGGATATTTTGAGACGCTCATGGAAATATTCTGAAGCCAAAAATAATAGACATTTTTTTCTGGGCTGTCTTTGACAGGTTTAACAAAATGGCTAATAGTTATTCTATCAGTAGAAGAACTATGAAATTGGACTAATAAATTTTCTTACCTTACTATCTTGACTAATATTGAACAGTTACATTTAATTGACATCATACGGTGCATGCAAGAGTGACACATCGAGACTTACAGACTCAGACTTGCCCAGAGACCCACCCCTAACGACGTGTAGAATGATCTTGTGACATAACTTCTAGGGTTTCTCGTTTAAAAGAAAGGGATAAACAACATTGGCCTACAATTTATACAATTAGAATTAATTATACAGTGTGTTACAACTGAGATAAAAAGCGGTGCCGTTTACAAAGTGATAAACCAAGTGGATGATGTTGTGTTACTTAAGCGTGTGTATCACCTTCTTTGGGTGTGAACATGTGTGAGGCCTATTAACATTAAGATTCGAGCTGATTTGACACATTCCGCGTTGGAATTGGTACATATTGAAAATATCATCTGAGATGCTACTATCTTCATGTGAATTGTGTGAAATATTAACATTTATGAAATTTTATTGTATTGGAGGTAATAAAACAAAATTTCCATCATAACATCTTTAGCATCAAGAAACATCAGAACCAGACTCCCAGTGCATCTGTGAGCTGTGCGACCGTCCCATGTTGTGTCGTGTCCCTGAGGGCTTACTGTGGAGGCGACTGAACGGTGGATGCTGGTGAATAAAAAATTGACATTATGCACATTGTGCGCTCTTCATGATTTTTTTATTTATATATAGAGAATTTTAATGTTTACACATCTTTCTGTGCCTAAAGTTTTATTTTTCTTCTCCACTCGTCCCTCTCCATCCAATCCATGTCCTCCAGTCCTCTTGCTCTCATTCCACTTCTTATTTCCTGCATCCACGAGTTTCGAGGTCTTCCTCTCCTCCTTCCAGGTGGACACCTTTCCAATGTTTTCCTGGGTAATCTTTCTTCCTGCATTCGTCATACATACCCATATCAATTTAATTGCTTATGCCGTATATAATCTACTATTGAATAACCAATATTCATTTTTTCTCTTATGACAATATTTCTTATTTTGTCTAATTTTTAACATCTTTCTGCTCTCCTCAAAAAATCCATTTCCATCGGCATAAGTTTTTGTTATAAGTTTTTGTTGAATTTCCAAACTTCTGATCCATATGTGACTACTTCTCACTATTGAATTCTGTATTTGTAACTTATTTTTCCTGGTTATAAGATATAAGATTCCATTCTTCATTGCTGTTATTGCTCTAACTTTATTTATTCTTTTCTTATTATCAGTTTTTTGTTTATGCTCTTTATCTAATTTTACTCCCAGATACTCAAATTCTTCACATCCTCTAATATACCCCTTTTCATCTTCTAATATCAAATCTTCGATTTCGGTTCCACATCCCATATAAAATGTTTTTTTCTAAATTTATTTTCAAACCCCAGTTATCGTATTCGTCCAATAATTTTCTGAACATAAACTCCATGTCTTCATATTCTTGAGCAATTATTATCTGGTCATCCGCAAATAACAGTGTATATATATATATATATTGTATCTGTTGATCCATCTCCAATTGGTACTATCATTTCTGAACATTTGTTGCTCCAGTTTGACAGTGCTTTATATATAAATATCTTAAATAATATTGGTGATATGCTACAATCTTGAGGAAGGCCTTTTGTTACTTTAATTTCTTCTGATATATATTTTCCAATTTTAATTTTAGATACTGCATTTTTATACAAATTTTTATTACATTAATAATTGTATCGTTTATGGCCATATCTTCTAATGCTTCCCACAACTTTTGTAAAGGTACAGTGTCATATGCCTTTTCTAAATCCACAAATGTGAAATGAACTTGTTGGTTGTTATTATTCGTCTTTTCAGTCAATTGTTTTATCACAAATATGTGATCAATTGTAGATCTCTCAGACCTAAAGCCTGCTTGTACTTCATTCTCCTTATGTTTATAATTTTCTTCCAAATAGTATTTGATTATTTTTCCATATACTCGTATACGGCTAAAAACATTCATTACGGTGATTCCTCTATAATTATTGCACTCATCCTTTCTTCCGTTCATATGAATGACTGATATCAACCCAATTTTCCATTTTGCTGGTACATCTTCTCCGTTTAGGCATCTCTCCAAAAGGCTCCTTAACAATTCAATAATTTCCTTGTACCATATTTAATTAATTCTGGCTGTACTCCGTCTTCCCCACAAGCCGTTTCGTTTTTTAAACTTCCAATTGCTATCTTTACTGTCTCAATATCTAAAAGTATACTCGTTCTATGGTTTAATCATCAATTTCCTCTACAATTCCACTTAAAAATTCCAAACGATCTTCAGTCAATAGCTTGCTAAAATATAATTTTCATTCATTTAAAGAAATTCCCTGAATACTGCTTTTATTGTGCCCTGGCTTTCTTAAATTTTTCAAAGTTCTCAATGGCTCTGAACACTTTTTTCTCCAATATAAGTCTGAATTCTTTGACAGGTTCTTTCCCAATTTTTTATTATTTTCTTCTGTCACCTTCTTTCTTACCTTTGCTTGTGCTTTTTTATACTCCATTTTGTTCGTCAATTTTTTTGTAATTAACCATTTAAGATATTTACTTTTTTTATCATCTACATAATTCTTAATCTCCTTGTTCCAAAAATAAGTTTTTTTATTCTCTATTTCCTTTTCTCCCAAAGCCTCCCTAGCAGCCATATATATATTTTCGACAATATATTGATATTGTTTTTCAGGAGTATCAAATGTATTTTCAATTAACTTTTCGTCCAGCCTCTTGCGGTAACAACTGAGTATTATATAGAGGTGTGTGCGTAATTTCTGATGTGTCCAATTTCTCTTTCTTATCGCCACTCTTATTAAAATATGGAAAAAAAAATATTTTCGCATTTAGCAAATAAAGATCACTTCCACAGGTTGGGCTTCAATATCTTCATGATTATTATAATCCATCCATAGTAATTCTACCCGAAGGCAGGTCCTTCACTGCAGTCATAGCATTTACATGCTATGCTTGCAGCTTTACTAGGGAAATGTAGGTGTGGTAGCTTCCCGTTGCTTTCCACACCGGTGAAGGATGATGATGATGATGATGATGATGAAGAAGATGATGGCCATATGATTTCGGGGACCATTTGGGCCTTAAAGTTTTCCTGACATTTGTCTTACAGAAAAACTACCCCGACCGGGCCCGCTGCGTGACAAGGCAGCACGCTACCTCGAGACCACAGCGGTGGACATTATTATAATAATAAAACAAATTTACAGAATTTTGGTATTATTTATATAAAAAAATTCATTCTATATATACTAGCAGTTACTAATTACACAACTTTTTATGGATTCTGTGACTACCCAACTGAGATAGATAGATAGTTTTCTTAATGACAACCGGCAGAAAGGAATTGAGACGACAGGCATTTGGGGCATGTATAAAAATATCGTATGAAAATTAAAATATTCAGATTTTATTTCTGATGCTAGTAACTGAGTTATTAACCCTTTGCCCCACCTAGTGTGGTAGAACATGCTGAATTTGCTTCGCCTGTGCCCCGGTTAACGTACCAAAGCGTAATAGGTTATAACAGTGCTGTATTTATACTCGTATGTATTTTCTTGGAAAACTGTATTATCTGTTGTCTTTTGGTTTTGGACTGCATTAAATGTGGCAACAAGGCTTGCTTTATACATTTTCGTAGAACTCTTAACAGTGTTTTCTTTGTGTACTGAACCCTTTTTGTTTTTAAACCTGTATCGGTTCATCTGTAATGGTGATGGGTCGTTCGCGAACGAAGTGCTTCAATGAAGCGCTTCGTTTCTATGAACTCCCCACTCGTAAAGTGTCATTCGCGAACGACTTCGCGAATGATTGTCATTCACGAATTAAGTATTTGGTGAAGGAGACACACTTCACTCCCCCCACTCTTTGTTGAGGGATTGGTGGTTTTACTCTCTCACATGTGCCAACGAGCGATGTTATAATGTACTGTATATGATATTTAGACAATAAACACCTTTATCGATTCTCCAATCCCGTACATAAATCTTATAATGCATTAGTCTTCAATACATTTTTAAATTCACACATGCACTTATATTGACAACTTCGTAGTTATTAGTTTTTACTTCGTTATCGTATAGTACTTTCTAGTACGATGTTAATATATTTTTTTACTCGTTAACAATTTTAAATTAATCGCATCTAAACTATGGCAAGCTATATTGAAATATGTTTAAATCGTAAAAATAAGTTTAAACTTAAATATAATAATAATAATAATAATAATAATAATAATAATAATAATGAAGTAACTAATAAAGGATTCCTGGGCTTAACAGTAATTTATAGGTAATTGAAAACTGAATTGAATGTGGTTACGTAAGTATTGTTTATATTTAATAGATTAAATATAAAACAGTATGATTAATATAAAAACATTTCTCAAGAACAAGACTGCTAGTCAATAAGCAGGATGATTTGGACATATAAATGAGATAAAAAATAATGAAGACTGGCCTCCCGTCAATTAAGTGTAAGAATGATTAAGGAAATACATAGTACATAAACACCTCGAGGATTGGACGATTTCACAAATTTCTGTGCAAAAACAAAGTTTCCTTCCCTCGTTTCCCCCCATAAGACGATTTCTCCTCTCTGTAATCGTTTGTCCTGTTTATTTGAAAACCGTCTCATAAGTGGACAGAAGATGCAAAAATGCGCAATCTGGATTTTACATGTTACGTCAAACAACTAATTCAACTAACTCTAACTAACTCACTGGCACCCGTAGGTTCATGGCTGCGCGGACATAAGCAATGAGATTAACTGGAGATCAAAATTAACGCATAATATACCCAGGAAAATTACACAAAATATAGAATTCAAAAAGGCAGATCAGTAATTACAATGTTAAACGGCGTTTTGTGGGATAAGAATATATGAATGGATAATGAATTAGAAATTTATAAACCCATAATTCGAAGCACGGTAACATACGGTGCAGACATTTGGCAGTTAAATAAAAATTTGAGTTTAAAGCTTATGTCTACTGAAATGGATACTTCTAGACGCTCAACTAGACATTCTAAATTGAAAAGAAAAAAATCAGAAATACTATCATCAGGCAACAAATGAATGTCCAAAATTCAATATTAGATTTTGTGAGATACAGACACTGGAATGGTACGGTCATACACGTAGGATGCCAAAGAAAAGATTACCCAGACAAGCTTTGGAATGGATTCCATCTGGAAGAGGGAAGAGAGGGCCAGCTAGATTTAAATTGGTGGATGGTGGTAAGAAGCGGTATGAGGGAGCTAGATCTGGAAGAATTGGAATGTTAAAATAGAGAATAATGGAGAAAGAAGATAAAAATTTAAAAAGCTTAGGACACAGGAAGATGTTTTATTACATTGTTATAAATAAAAATAACAATACTTCCAAGTAGTTAGTACGTTTTTTCTTTAAGAATGTACGGACAGAATAAAATAAAAAGCATTTTAACAATTTAAAAATTAACCTCATTGTGAATCGAACCTGTGACCGTTTGCATACCAATCAAGCCACGAAGCGCTGAGCTAAGCGTACGCTGTCTTATTGCGCTTGAATGAATATTCTTCAAAGGAAGAAGGGAAACGTATTGTAGCTTTAATGTGCAATTAATTTATTCGTGTGAATCGCGCGTTAGAACTTAAAATATTCTCGATCAAGAGTCGGCTCATTCGTTTTGTCGATAATTGTACATTTAATAGTTGATTAAAGTAACTGTTCCATCTATTTAATATACTATTGGTATCTAGAATCATATCCCAATTTTCATTCCTATTTTGTTTGTTCTAGCCTGAAACTCTTTCTTCTCTATCCTAAATCCCTGATATAATTATGTAATGTTCATATTTTTGGCATTCATTTCAAGATCATTAATCTTCTCTCTCAAATATTCCCTCTTTTTAATCTTTAGTAACCTCGTGATTTTCCGTCTAACACAATCCAATTGCTCCAAATTTACCTCATATGCCTTTTGTAACGATTTCATTTTTGCTACTTTCTTTTCTTTACAATGTCGGCACATTCCACATCAAATCATTTACATGCACTATTTTACACATTTCAAAGCGATCAGCACACCGGGGTATGAGTTAAACTATAAATGCTAAATGTTTATGTTCATTTTTTTAAATTTTACTTTCAATGCTATATAACAAAGATAATACATACCTGTTATTGAAGAGTTAAATGAATGGAGACGTTCAATGACTTAAGTTAAAATAGATAAAAAAAACTGCTTTGTGAAGGTTTGATGAATGGGGATAGGTTATTGACGTAAGCTAAAAGAAAGTAAAATTAGTTTTACAAAAAATATTTTTCAATTCCGGTATCCTTTTGAGAATGGTAAAATATTATAACGAACATTGATTTTATCATTCATTAATTTAAAGAAAATGTACCAGGAAATTGTGTAAGATATCTATGGTTAGCATTTTTTAAAAATTTATTGATAAAATATATTAAATTGTCAAATATTTTCAGGCAATCATTTTTACCAATAGAACCATGAAATCTTCTTGCAATATGGATCGGGGAGTTACACTCGGTTCCTCCAGATTACTAACTTCGAATGTTAGGTCTAAACCAAATCATGAGTATCTCAAATTGCACTAAAAACCTTGATTTATATGATATAACATAATTGCAATATAATACATTAAGGTAGATGTTATCTGATTCATGGTTATGATGTAATGTAAAATATCGGAAACCTGGACTGTCTTCTAATCAAATTATTTTATTTTCTAATACATATGAAGTTGTAAAATGTTTATAGCAATATAAAAATCAAACTAATACATTTATAATTCATGGAGGTAAGTAATATTTTACTTAATTTTATTATGGATTTTGTATCTTTAAATGCTCATTAAATATAAGTGAAAACAATATCGTACTATAATAGTAATATTATTAGGTGTATTGTTGATAGTATTCATAATAGAGGACTTTTATTTCTTGGATTGCCTTGATCGTGTATAAAGTCTGTAGAATAGCAGAAAAAAATTGGGCTCATGAAACAAAGGGATGTTTTCTAGTGAATCGTATGAGATATAAAACAGCAAGGAAGCTTACTGAACGAAACTGTGGATTGGGCTAGAGAAGTAAAAATATCATTCACGAATGACTCGAGAACGAACGAACTGCAACGAAGTATATGGCCTGGGGCCAGCTCGTGAAGTAAAGAACTACAACGCTTCGCGAATGAAGCGCTTCATTCTAGTGAGCAAGAGCGAACGAAGTAATTCATAAGAAAGAACTGCTTATCCCATCACCAATCTGTAACCATTGTAAACGAAAGCAAAAATTCTCGTTTTAGGAAAACTATTTCTAGTTTCAATCCACTATGCAGTGATGACATTGTGGCCGTGAATGATGAAGAAATTGATTAGTAAAGTGGGGTTCGAACGCTAAGTTGAGGAAGCTACACTATTATTATTTTAATAATTGGTCCTCAGAACTCAAAATAAGTTTTTTTAATCGTTTACTGATGTTGTCCATAATTTGGAGGTTGGAACAAAGGATTTTTTCACCATAGATAATAATTTTTATATCCTGATTTCAAAAGAAAATAATTATTGTGCCGCGAAAATAAAAAAAAAGGGAAATAAATAAAACTGATCTGGGCGGGAACATATCCAAATGAAATTAAAGCTTTAATAGGAATTTTCATATTTATCATATATAGATAATTTTTTGTCAGAAGCATAGTACAATGAATGACAGCGTAATTTATTATATTAATTGCTTTGTGATTTCAAGCAGCCATGCTAAAATATTCCAAGACAGTATTAAATGGGTTCAAATTCAATACTGATTTGATATTGAAAAAGATTTCCGGGCTGTAGGCCGTGGTCTCAAGGCTTGAAGTTCCCCGACGTTTCGCCAGAGACTGCGTCTGGCATCCTCAAGGGTTGACTTGAGACTGGTAATTTCTCACTCAGAGACAATTCTATGGAGGTCCTCCAGAATATTGAATACCGGTTCATGCGAACATTGATTCTGTAACTGGATGTGTTGAACTGGCAATTTGTCCACTGTCGGTCCTATTTACACCGTTCACAGCGATGTGTTCGTAGGTTATATCTGCTTTCAGATTGTCAGCGGTAGGGACTTCCATTGCTCCAATGAGGTTGTTGTTTGATGGTCTAGTAGACTGTTCTTGTAGAGGTTTGCATTCTGCGTTTTTTAGAATCGGTATCCATATCCATATTAACAAAATATGGATACTAGTTCTAAAAAACGCAGAATGAAAACCTCTACAAGAACAGTCTACTAGGCCATCAAACAGCAACCTCATTGGAACAATGGAAGTCCCTGCCGCTGACCAATCAGAAGGCAGATATTACCAAGGAACACATCGCGGTGAACGGTATAAATAGGACAGACAGTGGACAAATTGCCAGTAATCATCGATGCTCTTTCGCCTTGGTTCCCTAGTGAGCTGACAGTGTACTGATTCTCTACTAAACTCCAGTGACGTCATTGAAAACAACAGCACAGCGTACATCGTTCAACGACGCTACAACAGTGCCCTCTGTTTCTCACGGCCTCCTGGACGACTAGTAAACATAAAAAAAACCTTTCCTTCCAGCGCTGATTTTTCATTTTTTCTTCTGTGCTAGTGAAACATATAAATAAATAGTGTCGTTTAGTGTTCTGTGAAAACCGGGTGAGGCTCCGGTAGCCAATACCCCTCTGAGCATACGCTCAGTGAGTGCTCAGTGCGAGTGTTATCAGGTGTGGTTTAGCCACTGCATTAATAACTCTTCTACAAACTGTGAGTATTAGTGTTAAGCCCATATCTATTTGGTGTAAGTGTTCAGTGTCTAGTGCATTAAAACAAGCCATTGGACTAAGTCTTGGCGAGTCCAAGCACCATGGCGACCAGCTGTGAAACCAGTGATATGGAAGTGGTGAAAGAGGTGCGGGACTACAGCCCGCTTGAAATCTGGGAAATAGCTCCAAATCAATTTGAAGCGTATATAAAGAAACAAAATTTCAAACCAGATTCCAAATTTGCCCTATAAAATTCAAGGCACTTTCTGGATCATTTCAAGTTATTTGCAAACATACCCAGAGTTCGAGCGGTCTGACACAGCCTTGGATATGACGCGGAATTACTCTGATGCATTAAGTCAACTAAAAGGAAAATCTAATGACAAAACTCAATATCTAGAAAAGATTCTAAATGCTGTACAGAAGATGGCTATGGACGTCAAACCACTTGTTTCCTAACATATGGTGAAGAACGCACAGAGTCATCTAGTGAACATAAAAAACGAAATGAAAACCAATACGAAACATCAGAAAAGAAAATGAGGAAACAATCAAATCCCAGTAAAAAGCTACCAACCGTGTGATATTCACAGGAAGTATCAGTTTCAAACCCTTATTCCATATTGGCTAATATGAATGAAACTGACAAACGTCCCGCATCTCAAGCTGGATCATCAAAAGAGGCTAGGGCTCCTACTGCTACAACAAATTCGCAGCCCACTGGTGTTATATCACCTAAAAAGAACCAAGACCGCCCCCAATTACAGTTATTGGGCAAGCTGATGCCTTCAAAATGAATAAAGAAATCACTTCTAAACTTAGTGGAGATCTCAAAGTAGTTAGCACGCCAGAAGGTCTGCGATACTACGCCACCTCAGTGGCAGATCATAAGTTACTCAAAGAATATTTTTCTGCTGTAGGTAAACAGCACTACACCTACATAATGAAGCAAGATCTGTCACTGAGGGTGATATTAAAACGACTTCCAGCCAGTACATCAAAAGATGATATATTCGAAGAGCTTCAATCTCTTAAATGCCCTATCAAGACAGTAAAACAAATTTCAAAGAAAGAAAACGAAAAACTGGTACCACTTCCTATCTTTATATTGGAACTCGACAATAATGATTCTGGTCGAGCAATATTCAACCTCACAAAACTCAACTATATGATTGTAGCAGTTGAGCCTTATAGACCCCGATCAGGACTAAAGCAGTGCTTCAACTGTCAACGTTTTAATCATACATTTGAGGGGTGTAGCCTGACACCCAAGTTCGTAGTTTGCGCAGAACCCCATAATCACAGTAAATGCCCTGTCAAACAAGAAGATTTGACCGACAAATCAAAATTAAATGTGCAAATTGTGGAGCGTCAGGCCACCCTGCCTCATACAGAGAATGTCCATCATACGTTGCAGCAAAAGCTGCCTTTCTGAAACTTACAGAAAATAATTCAAATAATTCAAATTCAAAACAGCAAAACATTCAACGCAGAACTTTTTCTGCAAAACCAATCAATCCAAATATTTCCCTCAGCCAAGCAATTGGCCAGCCAACTTTTCAATCACAAAGCACTGCTAAAAGCCAGAATAGACAAGCCTCTCAACTTCCTCTATCAAGTCAGGGACGCGAACTTCTCAATAACTTAGAGCCATTATTAGCTCAATTACAATCTCTAATGGAGACGTTTGCGTTCATGACAAATCTAGTAAATATGTGTCTCGGTGAATATGTGTAGGTTCCATACCGGAAGCTTTCTCAATGTTGCGGCTTTTAATGCCAATGGTGTACTTAAACAGATTCGAGAGATTATTAATTTTATACAAGAGAGAGATATTGACATTCTTCTTCTGAATGAAACATTTTTGAAACCAGGTAAAAAATTCAAAATTCCGAATTATTGTATGTATATAGAAATGACCGATTGAATGGTCCCCTTGGAGGTACAGCAATTTGTATTAAACAAACCATTGGCCACAGAGTGGCCCCTACACCCAGGCTTCAATTTATTGAAGCAACAGCCATCTTCTTGCCAATTTCAGACCGCGAATCAATTTGTATAGTTTCTATTTACAAATCACCTATCAGACTCCTAACAAGGTACGACCTAAACGCTCTCACTTCCGTCTCCCCTAACTACTTGTTAGCGGGACACTTCAATAGTAAACATCTTTTTTGGAATTGTCGTACCTAAAATGGATCTGGTGTGATACTCCAACAATTTTTGTCAGCATCATAACATAGAATTTTCCGCTCCAAGGGAATATACATACTTTAGAAACACACATGTTGGCTTTCGATCAGATATACTGGATATAGTTCTCTCGAAGAATATACCTATCTCTCCACACGTCACCACAATTACAGACGTACTTAACTCAGATCACAGTCCTATACTCTTTAAAATCAGTCCCACATTTTTGTTGTCCTCGCCCCCAAACATGTATTATGATCACACTGATTGGCAGAGTTACACACACATGTTTAACCAATGGGTTAAGCCGACACTCTCTGTCCAATCAACAGAACAAATAGAACACGCTGTCCTTAGTTTACAGGCTAGTATACAAACGGCCATTTCACTATCTATGACACAAACAAACAAAAATGCACATACAAAACATCACATACAAAACCATACGATCCTACACTCCAAAATTATTTAAGTGAGAGAAGAAACGATATCTCAGATTATACCGTACTTTTGGCGCACCCCAACACAAACAACTTTACAATCGCTATGCTCATTTGGTGCGAAACCGATTAGAAGAAATGCGAAATGCTGAATGGGATTCTTCCCTTCAGCGTTTCACAGATGCTAAAACTCCTCCGTGGGAGATATTAAAAGAATTAGAAGGAGTCGAGCTCCGTCTCTTCCATCAGCTATATTTTATGACGGAGATTGGGCTTACCTCCCACGGGAGAAAGCCCAAGCTCTCTCTAAACACCTAGAATCAAGGTTTCGCCCACATGAGCTCACCACACCGGCTCACGAAGCTGAAGTATACCATACAGTAAGTACTTTTCTTGAGAGACCTATCCCTCTCACCCTTCCTGATATACGGCTTTCAGAATTGAAAGCCGTAATCCATAATCTACCTTCCAAACGTGCCCCAGGTCATGACCGGATACCCTATTTGGTGGTAAAATATTTACCGGTAAAAGTCCTTCTCCTATTCCTTCAAATAGCTAAACTTTGTCTCAAGTACCAGTACTTCCCAGAGGTCTGGAAAAAAGCCAAAGTTGTAGCTATACCAAAGCCTGGTAAAGATCCAACCAACCCGGACAACTTAAGGCCAATCAGTCTTCTACCTGTGCTGGGGAAAGTTATGGAGAAACTCATTTTGGCAAGACTAAAAAGAGAGGTGGTAGAGAAAAACCTTATTCCTACTCACCAATTTGGCTTTAGAAAAACACATAGTACTTCGCTCCAGCTTGCTCGACTGGTTGACCAAGTTGTTACGGGATTCAACAACAAGAGATATACTTTGGCAGTGTTCCTCGATATTGAGAAGGCATTCGATACGACTTGGATAAATGGACTATTATACAAATTAATAAAATTTCAAATTTCGGCTGATTTAATTAAAATTATAGCTAAATATCTAACTAACCGACACTTTTATGTGTCGGTTAGTGGGTATAATTCTGACTGCAAGCCACTCTTGGCGGGAGTTCCTCAAGGTGCAGTCCTCTCTCCGATTCTGTACACTCTCTATGTGTCAGACATCCCTACTTTTAACCATATTAACCTAGCATCCTTTGCTGATGATACTTGTTTGTATCTTCAGGCTCCATTCCGTCTACTACCTCGACGCGTCCCAATAATCCAGTCCGCCTTAAATTCCTACCATTCCTGGTTTGGTCTATGGAACATTAAGCTAAATGTTAACAAAACAAAAGCTGTTTTGTTTACTAAGGCTAGTAGACCAAACCAAATCCAACTCACCTTGGGAACTCATCACTTCCGACCAGAGCCTTCAGTCAAGTATCTTGGAATCCATCTGGATTCCAAGCTTACGTTGAAAATTCATATTCGGCATCTTATTCATAAATCAAATGCGGCAATTGCCTTACTTTATCCATTTTTTAAGTCACCTACACTATCATCCCGGATCAAGCTGATTCTTTACACAGCTGTGATCCGAAGCATGTTGCTGTATGGTTGTAAAGCCTGGAGTATCCTCGCTGGATGTCACAAAAAGAAAGTCCAAATAATTCAGAATAAATGTTTCAAAATTATTTTTTCGGCACCAATGTACACGAGGATCGCAGATTTTCACAACCAAGCACAGATGCCATATATTGCGACTACGATTGAAGAACGTGTGGACAAAATGTTCCAACTAATCCAAAATCATACAAATCCAATTGTTCGCAATATAGGGCATCTACTACAGCGACGTGCGATTCACCGGAAAATATTTGCTAGACTTTGATGGTCCAGCTAATGAAATGAGTGCTGTATGACAGCTAAGGTAGTGTGGCTCATTCCGCTCGGTCGGCTTTCGGACTCTCTGCTTGTCCGGCCGAGTGGTTTACGATGCCCTGCTTTAGTAGAATTACACCTCATTTCATCCCCCTTCCCTTTACAACAATTTTATATACTGAACACAAACGCCGCTAGATATAGTAGGTAAAGTGGTTAAACTCCATCTCGATAATCACTATGGTATTTGCTGCCAGGGAACCGCAACTGGTTCTAGTGCAGCGCACTTGTCGATGCTAGACGTTGCCAAAAAAAAAAAAAAAATTGCCAGTCATTGAGCTTGTGTACTGCTGATATCCACACCATAATACCAGTGAACAAACAAGCGGACGTCTTAGAAAACGTCTCTTCGCATCAGTGAGACTACCATCTTTACAGTGTTTTTTCCGTTTAAGTTTGTTGAATTATCTAAATTTTCTTCTATTTAATATATGAGTTTAATGTGTTTTTGTGTTTTTCGTGATGCTAGTTTAAGTGGCTTTCTTGTGAAAAAGTTTTTAGTGTTTCAAGTGCAATTGTGATATTTATAAGCTAAAATTTAAGGTAGGTAAAAAAGTTCATTATATAGTGCAGTGTAGTGCCGACCCAGAACTAAGTCTTGGCAAGCCAAGCACCATGGTCGACCTAAATGCTAATGATATTGATACGGAAGTTCATTCCGCACCTACTTCAGCGTATTGGGAAGAATCCATAATTCGATTTGACCAATATATCACAACAATCGGTAGAAACAAGACAAATGAAGATAACTTAATTGCGACTGAAATAAGGGTATCTTTCTAATTATACAGAATTATTTCACCACTTTTCAAAATTTTGGAAAATCCCAATTACGCTTGGACCTAACTCTTGATTCGCTGCAGCGACTTGATTCAATCAAAATAATTACACAAATTCTTCCCAATACTTGAAAAAGCTGCATCAAGCAGTAATAGACACAGCCATGGAGGTCCAAACAGCTTGCTTCATCACAGGCAAAGATCACTATCCAACTCGGACTCAAAATCAACCAGAAAGAAAAGGAAAAATCAAAGAAGACCAAAATGTAAGCCCAAAAGACAAAGGCAACAAAAGAAAAATCAACGAGAGTTTTAAAGAACCAAAAATTAAAAAACATACTTCGTCACCTCCACCTGTGGAAATATCTAATAGTTTCTCTATCATGTAAGACTCTGAATCAGGAAATATCTAATAGTTTCTCTGTCATGTAAGACTCTGAATCAACAGCGAGACTGAAGTATGTGCGACTGAAAGAAACGATGAACGAGAAGAAATGGAGGTAGCTACCGATCCAACTCCTTCCACATCTAAAGATGATCCGCAACGTAATATTCCACAAAAGGATCCCCGCCCTCCACCTATAACGGTATTAGGTCACGTACATCTCTTTCGTATGCACAAAGAATTGCGGAAAATCATGAAAGATGACCTAAAAGTTGTCATTCTGCCCGAAGGACTGAGGTACTACCCCAACAAGATTTCAATGCTCTTTAAGCATACTTTGACTCTGTCAAAAAAGAATACTACTCATTCAATCTAAATAAGAACCTCTCAATCAAAGTTATGCTCAAACGCTTTCCTAATAATGTCGATCCAGAAGAAATCAAAAGTGAACTCATCTATCTTGAGTACGCAGTCCAAGAAAGAAGAAGACAAAATTTGAAAACTTCCCATTTACATTATTGAGCTTGAAAATACTGAAGCGGCTAAACAAATCTATAACCTAAAGAAACTTCTGTTCTACATAATTTCAATTGAAACATGCAGACTACAAGCTGGCTTGAAGCAATGTTTCAGATGTCAGCGCTCATACTTTTGGAGCATGTAACTGTCACCGCGTTGCGTCATTTGCGCTAAACCACACAGCCATAAGTTGTGTCCAGTAAGAGTGGAAGCTCAAACTGACCATACACTTCTCAAATGCGCAAACTGCGGAGAAGTAGGACATCCTGCTTCTTACAGACAGTGCCCAAAGTATATTGAAGCCATCGAAGCTTTCCTCAAATCCAGGGAACCAAATTTACCGAAGGCTAAACTTGCCCCGCGTGCTTTTACCACAAAATTGATAATCCCAAACATTTAATTTAGCAAAGCAACATCACCAAGCGCTAGCACCTCTCAACCTGCACAGGAACGCATTGCTGCAAGCCAACGGCCAAAAATAAAAACATTCAGGTATTCCTGCCTCAATAAAAAATCTGGTTCACGAACTACAACCACTAATGGCAAAATTAGGTATCCCTTAGGAAAAACTTATTCCTATGTCCCAATTAGTGAATATGTACTTCCATAATGTGTAACAAGTTTACACAAAGCAAAATTATCAATGTCATGGCTTTTAATGCCAATGGCGTTGGCAAGCAGGTTCAAGAACTGGACATTGTATTACACGACAACAACATAGACATATAATTACTCAGTGAAACGCACTTAAAGCCTAAACATCGCTTGCATTTCACTGAATATCACACATATCGCACAAACAGAGTCGATGGGCTATTAGGCGGCACAGCACTCTGCATCAAAAAATCTATTGGACACCGATCCATCCGAATCCAGGGGCTTGAATTCATTGAAGCCACTGGTATCCTCATTCCGATATCAAGCAACACATATCTATTCATAGCATCAATTTATAAATCACCGGCAAAATCACTTACTCCACATGATTTAGATATCCGTACTTCGTTCTGCCCCCGATTTCTTCTGGTGGGAAACTTGAACACAAAACATCTTTTCTGGAATTGTCGAGTTCCATATGCCTCAGGCCTGGTTCTGCAGGCATACTACCAACAGATCAACATAGATGTTTCAGCCCCTAAGGACCACACACACTTTCAAGACACCTGCCAAGGCTTACGCTCAGACATTCTCGATATAGCTATTTCCAAAAACACAGCCATATCCACCACATAACTACACTATCAGGAGAATTAGATTCAGATCATATACCCTTAATGTTCACACTAACTACAAATCCTACACGCACCCCTCCATTCAGAAACTACACTTCACAAACAGATTGGACACACTACAAGAGACTCCTCTCTCACTGGATTGACCCTATGATACAGGTGGAATCCACTGAAGAATTGGAGCTATCTATCCAAAACTTTCAGGCCACCATAAACACAGCATTACAGACAGCAACAACTACAACACAATATACTCGATACACGCCAGATACAAACCCAACCTTATTCCATTATTATGAGCGTAAGCAACATTTTCGAAAACTATATAGACGCTTTGGAGCACCTGAGCATAAACAGCAACACAATCGGTATGGAAATACTGTACGGAACTTGTTTGGAGAAAAACGGAATAGAGATTGGGCACAATCACTAAATAATTATAATGTAAATGAAACTCCCCCAAGGGAGAATATCAAAAGGATCAAAATTAACCGAGCACCCCTGTGCCTACAGTAAAGTAAAGTAAAGTAAAGTGATCCCACAACAGACCCGGAGGCCCTTGGGGTAGTAGGAGGTTAAGGCTCCCACTTTTTTTAGACAATCGGCAATTGATGTCAGCCGGGTTGTCAGCCCTGCGTGACGGCCGCCTTTACCCCAAGAACAAGCGTCTGGTATTCATTTCCGTTCGAGGCTGAGTCGACCCCAGGGCCATAGTGCCGCCAGAGGGTTTGGGTCAGTTTAAAAATCCTGACCCCAACGGGACTTGAACCCTCGACCCTCCGGCTTGTAGCTCAGTGCCTTAACCACTACGCTACGGCGTGCCCCCTGTGCCTACAGCGCTGAATGAAAACGGACGTTGGGCTTATCATCCACTTGATAATGCTCAAGTCCTAGCATCCAATCTCGAAGCCCGTTTTCGACCACACGAAGCGGAGGTCAACGACGTGGTAACCACTTTTCTTGCTATCTCCACCATACCTGTCCTTCCAGACATCCACCTGAAAGGCTTAAAATCTCATATCCAATCCTTAAGAAGTACCTGTGCCCCGGGAACAGATAAAATCCCAAACCTAGCCGTTAAGCACCTACCCCAAAAAGGCCGTATCCTCCTCCTGACAATATTTAATTTCTGCTTTAAACTTAATTACTTCCCATCAGCATGGAAAGTGGCAAAAGTCATAGTGCTACCCAAAGCTGGCAAAGACCCGACAAACCCCGACAATCTTCGACCAATAAGTCTCCTACCAGTTCTGGGAAAACTCCTAGAACGGTTGATTTTGGCACAACTAAAAATTGAAGTTCTGAACAGAAATTTGCTACCAAATTACCAATTTGACTTTAGAACGCACACAGCACCCCGTTGCAACTTGCAATTTTTATTGATGAGATTGTCAACGGGTTTAATGCCAAAAGGAATACAATAGCAATATTCGTAGACATTGAGAGGGCTTTTGATACGACCTAGATCAATTGAATAATATACAAGCTAATAAAATTCAACCTGAATCCAAATTTAATCAAAATTATCTCCACTTTCCTCATAAACAGGAAATTTTATGTTTGGGTATGTCTACATCTAACTGTAGACCTCTCTTAGCGGGTGTACCTCAAGGAACAGTCCTCTCTCCACTGCTCTATAACCTGTATGAATCCGACTTACCAAACCCTCCCTCTGTAAGAGCAGCATCATTCGCGGATGATACCTCATTTTACTTCCAAACCAAACGCAGATCCATCCATCACCGCATCCTAACGTTCCAGAGATCGTTATCAAGTCATTTATGACTGGTACTGTCTCTGGAATATCAAACTCACTATTACAAAAAAAAAATCTCCCAACCGCCACCAATCCAGCTAACGATTGGAGCACAAATTCTCCGCAATGAGACTACAGTTAAATACCTTGGACTACATCTGGACTCCAAATTAATTTTCAAATATCATATTAATGATGTACAACAGAAATCAAACTCAGCAATAGCTATATTCTTTCCATTCTTCAGGTCAACAACACTATCGCAATGGATTAAAATTACATTATATATAACTGTAATCCGGAGCATACTACTGTACGGCTGCGAGGCTTTGAGCATCCTTGCTAAAAAAAACATAAAAAGCAAATTCAAATAATTCAGAATCGTTGCCTCAAAAATTTATTTTCGGCTCCTATGTATACAAGGGTAGCAGAGCTACACGATGCAGCTAAATTACCATATCTTGATGCTATAGTGAAAGATCAAGTTGTCAAAATGCATCAAAACATTTTGGAACATAATAATCTAGTAGTGCGCACGATAGGACAATTACTGCAATGACGTACAGTCCACAGAAACATTCATCATAGACCACCATCCATAAGAGCAAAAGTGGTAAACATAAAAACATAGCGCTGAAACACTATCACAGCGCATATCCACCTTCCTTAGCCATATCCAACACTAAATTCCTAACAAAAAGTCGTTTAGGCTAAGATTACACAACGATAGTCTCTTACTGATAGTCATTAGTAATTTAGCTGTCCAGGGATGAAAACTTTTCCAGTAAACAGCACACTGGACGGCAAAGAATGCTGTCAAAAAGGGACGGACGGATATTGCCAGTCTCAAGACAACCTTTGAGGATGCCAGACGCAGTCTCTGGCGAAACGTCGAGGAGCTTCAAGCCTCGCGACCGGAAATCTTCAAGATCATCATAGCACCTCTGGCCGTGAAAGCCTAAGTCATTACATCAATACTGATTTGTTTATTTTTTAAATTTTGAAACAGGAATATTCTGTATTCCGTCTTGAAGACTATTGAATATATTCACGGATACCATCTCATTACTATTTTGAGTTATACTAAATTTTATTCCATCTTCCAGAAATTAGAGTCTATTTTCTAGATTATATTTATGCATGCCCTATTGTAAAACAAGCAAATACTCTTAAACGATTCCAAAAAAACAGTAAATTCGTTAAATGAGCGATGTTATGGGAAGAATATTGCGAAATATTATTTGAAAGTGCGGCACATCATAAATCAATTAGGCTTGATTTAAGAGGTCTTATAATTTTATATCAGAATGAAAGAGATGTGCATATTAAAAATGTGTGTTAATTCAAACAGTTTAATTTTAATTTAGGTATAGTGATGTTTTTAAGTAGGGTATGTAGTGATATTGCTTTAACTATGTGTATATAAGCAATGCATATTGAGTATTGTGCAATTAAGAAGAACAGCTAGACATGAAAATGGTGAGTACTATTACTAAAATAAATATTTAATAGTTTACAGACTACAGGAATGCTAATATAATCTACATATTTAATTTTACTTTTAAACATTTATTTAATTCTAAATTACCTAGCATGTCTTCATAGTATTTCATGATAACACCAGTGGTTTTTTTTCAGGATAAAAAGGTGCCGGTACTCAGAGAAAGGATATTATTCTAGCAATTTCCACAATTTTAACATGTCCTCCGATGTACACTCGTCATTTCTAGATCGATTCTTGCTTTTGGTATCAACTACAGAATGATGTCCATGGAGCAGCCATGAATCTACATATTTGCTAGGTTTGAATTGAGTGACAGAAGTCCTACTCTCCTGATGAACAGCATGCAGAAGTTGTCCTTACAATCATTGATGACCTAGTTTGAAGTAACTATATGATTCATTTGAGAGAAACCCCTTTCATATTCACTGGAAGATATTGCAATTGTGCCCAGTGTGTGCTTCAGAGGAAGTAGTATATCTGAAAATTTATTTTCTTGAAGATATTCACGAAAACCACGAACTGCTTCTCTTTCATTTAAGCGAAATTTTCGTGCTATCTTTCTAATTTCAGCTTCACCAAATGTAAGATGTTTCCCAGGATTTTCTGGTCAATACTTGGAATCAAAAACCTTGGCACATTCAGGTAAATTAGCATCATCTCCTTCAAGCAGGCGCTTTCTAACAGCCTCTTTCAGACTTTTATAAAACCAGTTGAACTGATTGCAGGACTATGTCTTTAATTTTTGTGGAGTTCAATCCCTTTGAACTTCATAGTCTCCTTACTTTGAATAGATATACTGTATTTTACCAGGATTTTCAATTCTTTCCTCAAATATTTGTTCAGTATTCAGTATGTTCCTGTGCTTTGTTCAAGTCAATGCTTATCTCTTGCAGTTGTAGACTTAGTTCGCTAAGTTCTTGGAGAGGATCACATATAAGGCCCAAATAAAGAACAAACTCGCATGACGTTATTTTCCTCAAAAGTCCCTCATAAAGAGAGCGATCTGTTTTGCTTATTTTACTGTCTTCTTTTGCTTTTTGAAAGTGATGGACGAGAGCTTCTAAGTCTTGCCACACTGCAGAAACGGTGCGAAAGCTAGATGCAACCCATCGAGTGCTTAATATTCTGCGAATTTTAAGAAGTTGGAAGTTCTAGAGTAGCTGCAAAAGCCTGTAGTTCCCCAGAATTCTTAGGTGAAGCATGATAAGTTATATAAAGTTTGTCCATGAAACTCTTAAAGCGATTCACTCCTGTCACACTGTTCACCGTGTCATTAACAGAGAATTCAAGGTGATGGTTAGCACAATCCCAGAAAATAATATTAGGAAACTTCTCTTGCATTAGCCTCCTTACACCATTACGCACACCAAATAACACAGCTGCACCATCACACGTCACAGACAATAAATACTCCTTCAAATAATCTTCAGAGAGTCTTAAATTATTAACACGAGTATTTAAAGAGTTAAGAATTCCTTTAGCTGTTACATCTGACAATTCTATCAAGTCTAGGAAAAGACTCACTGGAGCTGAAAGTTCAGGGAAAACTGCACGAATAATAACAATCAGTGCGGATCTGTTACTCATCAATTAGTAATGACACTCTGTTCTTGTACTGCACTATATTGTATATTAACGTTTATCTCATTTAATTTGCGATGTGGTTCACAATGTTGATCCACGCATTTGTGGAATTAAGAATATAACCCATGTCTATGCCATTAAGTTCCAGCAAGTTGATTTCATTTCCAAAGTTTTTAATAGATTAGTTCTTCTTTGCAACTTTGTAAGCGGTTCGAAAAATATTTTCTGTAATTACCTTATTATGAGACAAAGTATTCTAGAAGACTTTCTTTGATGTTTCATTCTTTGCTTCAGATGTTCTTTGTGGCATTCTTTGTGCCCCGCACTCTCCTTATGATCGTGTATTTTTTTCATCAGTGACTTTAACTGTTGTTTGCGGGATTCTCCAAAATAGCTGATTTTACTCCATATCATTTGCCCACTCCACTGAAATTTTCATTCCCATTCGTTTGTTGACATCTAAATGTCCAATATCACGACACAATTTACAGTCCAACATTTTATTCTTGACATACGGCCAATCGTTTCTCTGGAACAAAGTCATTTTTCTGTATCAGTGTCCCACATTCGGGTTAGTCATTGTCAGAATTTTTCTCGTCTTGACCATGTGGAGATTCGACAATTTCTGCTTCTTCAGAATCTTTGTCGTTCTGTCCACATGTAGATTCGACGATTTTTGCTTCTTCAGAATCTGTTTCGTCCTGACCATGTGCAGATTCAACGATTTTTGCTTCTTCAGAATCTTTGTCGTCCTGTCCATGTGCAGGTTCGACGATTTTTGCTTCTTCAGAATCTTTTTCGTCCTGACCATGTGCAGATTCGACGATTTTTGCTTCTTCAGAATCTTTTTCGTCTTTACTATGTGCAGATTCGACAGTTTCTGCTTCTTCGGCCTTCCTTTTTTTACTAATCGGCATAAAGAAACTACTTATTTTCTTCATTTTGAAGAATGATTACACTAATTAAAGTTAAATTGATAGTGAACAGCTACCTAGCACTTTCCTCTTTCGTTACAGTGAAAAACTAATATAGGAAGCGAACTCTGCGCAACTTCCTGTTTCCGATACGAACATATAATAATAATAATAATAATAATAATAATAATAATAATAATAATAGTAATAATAATAATAATGAAGAGCGCACAATGTGCATAAGAAACAAAAAAGTGTGAGACCAACTTACGACGTATAAAACAGGAAATTTCATTCGTTAAGACAGTGCCATGTACCGGGAAAAGCACATTTTGCTCTGAATAAATATATGCTTCTTTTAAACATGAGGGAAAAGGTCCCGGTACTGCGTACCGCCAGAAAAAAACACTGTTAACAACACAAAATTACTTCAATTTGTAAGATATTTACCTATTAGTCAGTTTTTAAAAAAAACTTGTTTCATTTGTTGATTACTGCGAAAAATTTAATCGGAACCAAAACTATAATATATTATTTTTAAAACTTTAACACTTGATCATTTTTTCGGTATATTGTATTAAAATTATTAGGAGACAAGGGGAATTTGTTTCATACATATAATAGCGAATGTAATAAGTAAATAAATTGGCGAATAAAGTAGTAAGTAAATTTAATAAATTTATTTATCCGTAGTCGAATATATGATTTGCTGTATGTAGCCAATGGTATATTACTTTCTGTATCTGTATATTGTTTTCACTATGTAACATATACTACTATTTTTAAAAAAACTGGCATCATAATTTCAGCTAAAATTCTAAAATTGGTTAATTAATACAGTTTCATAATACAATAATTTTAGAAATATGTTTTGTGGATTTTGTAAACAATGCCATCTCCATAAGATGTTGAATTAAGATTAGATTATATATATATATATATATATATATATATATATACACATATTCAGGGTGATCATGAATCATGTTTCGTCTCATTATATCAAAACTATGAGCATTAGAGTGAAAGGAATTGTGGAAACATGTGAATGTTTGATGTTTATTCGTCTTTAAGTTATGGCTTCGAACTTATTTATTTTAAAATTACCATGGCACATTTCTTTCCATCGTTAGAAGTGTCCTTGAAAAAGAAATACATTATCGTTGGAATGAGGTTTCTATATCTATTGGATGATGTGTTACAGACGTATGAAAGTTGACATCTGCTACTGCTAATTTTTGCTAACAATTGAATTATTTCTTATGGGGATATGTGAAACAACGTGTCTATGCCACGGAACCAACCACTCCTAACGATATGCAACATCGGATCAGGGAAACATACCTGTCCATTTCAGATCACCAACTAGTCCTTGTAAGAAGATCCTTTTGGAAACGTATTCGGGAATCAGTAAACAATAACGGTGGCATTTTTGAACATTTACTTGGTGATAAGACACCTGTTCCTGTTGTATTTTGAAACAAGAAGTCTATACATTGGTATACAGCCCGTTGCTCCTGCGTATTCAAAAACTTGTAGGAACTGTTCTAATATGGCATAACTAATTATTCAAATATGTATTGTAAAGCCAATAAATAGGTATTTCATTCCTTCTAATATAAAATAGGTGGTAGCATTTAAAATAACAGTGGCCAATTTATATCTTTTCTATAAATGCACAGAAACCATTCCTAAGTATCTCCACATACTCACAACAAATATCAAACTCATGATAAAATACATGGTTTTCACATAACAATAGCAAACACAATTCTAGAATCACCCTGTATATATATATATATATATATAACTCCGATCGAATTTGAGGGTCTTTCCACTTTTCAGCGGTTGCCCTTTTACCAGCCGGCTGCTGGCCCTTCACATCCACATGTGTCAATCACAGAGGTAGATGATCAACAGCCAGTGTAGGGGTGACATGTGGTTAGCATGTCGAGTCCCCCAGCCGTTATAGCTGGTTCCTCAACCTCGAGCCGCTACTTATTGTAGCTACCCAATTGCCTCACGATGCTGGGTGGGCACCGGTCCCATACTGGCCGAAATACCATGAGAAAATTTCTTCCCCCATGGAGACTCGAACCAGAGCAAGTCTCGTAGCTCTGCGCCAAGGCTTCCAACCTTAACCGCTCGGCTACGGCGCGGGACATATATATAACTAATTATTCAAATATGTATTGTAAAGCCAATAAATAGGTATTTCATTCCTTCTAATATAAAATAGGTGGTAGCATTTAAAATAACAGTGGCCAATTTATATCTTTTCTATAAATGCACAGAAACCATTCCTAAGTATCTCCACATACTCACAACAAATATCAAACTCATGATAAAATACATGGTTTTCACATAACAATAGCAAACACAATTCTAGAATCACCCTGTATATATATATATATATATATATATATATATAATAAAGTGATCCCACAACAGGCCCGGAGGCCCTTGGGGTAGTACGAGGTTAAGGCTCCCACTTTTTCTAAACAATCGGCACTTTATGTCAGCCGGGTTGTCAGCCCTGCGTGACGGCCGCCTTTACCCCAGAACAAGCGTCTGGTACTCATTTCCGTTAGAAGCTGAGTCGACCCCAGGGCCATGTGCCACCAGAGGGTTTGGGTCAGTTTAAAAATCCTGACCCCAATGGGACTTGAACCCTCGACCCTCCGCTTTGTAGTTCAGTGCCTTAACCACTACGCTACGGCATATATATATATATATATATATATATATATATATATAACACATCTTTCCTTTATATATTTACATAAGTATTTGATGAAGGAATTCATAACTTCAAAACGAGCTTCATATTTAATTTGTATCACATTATTTTCGTAGAAGTGGCCATACCTGTTCTGCGTATGCCATTCATCAATTAAAATTATCAAGAAGTCGTTTATAGTTAAATGCCCTAAAACGAATATGTCTCTCCACAGCTAACTTGTAGATGTCATTGAGTTGGGCAAAGGGTTAAAGGTCATTTTTAAACATAATCACTATCAGTGCCTTGTTGTAACAGTGCACTGTAAATACAACCATCACAACTACAGACATCAAAACCACTTCCACAACCATTATCACCACCATCACTAGAATGATATCAGATGTACCAGCAAACCACTTGATATGATTATGCTTGATTTTACGTTTTCCCTGTTAGCCATCTCCTTCATTATAATTTGATTGCTTTTTCTAATACTTAGTCTCATCATATTAAGGTTGAATTTAGTGAACTGTATACTAATTCATTTTTTTATGGTGCTGTAATATAGATAGTATTTGGTAATTGATTGTCATTTTTCAAGTTAGCAGATTTAACATAGACAATTATCAGATGCAAAACTTGTTTTCTTATCAAATATGGAAGGACCTGGTTTTTCCAATTCTTATAGATATTATATGTATATGATCACACACATATGATGACAGTTTAATCACACATTTATGTAATTTGTGTAATATTTGTTCCTGTCACCCTGACATGTTACATCACTCATCTCATTTGGGATTGGATTTTTAACATATATAGATTAGATTTCAATGCTTTGAATGTATTCATGGATAGTAATTTTGGAAGTAGCCCTCTAACTCGTGGTTTACATAAAGCTAAGAATCTCTATAAAATTAACATTGTCAGAAATGTTCATTAAGATCTCAAAATAAAGTTTCAATGTATTTTACATGGCTGAATGGTGAGTTAAAGTAAATGAAGTTAGCTGAAAGTAAGCATAAGTGAAATGCATTGGTATGGCATGCAAACTAGATAAGTCGAAGTATAGTGTGAGTGATTGAGTACAGGTTAGTTGAGATAGAGTAAATGAGTTAGAAGGAGTGAGTGGCTGAATCAATATTGATTCAGTGTAGATGAATGAGGGTGAATGTCTTGGTATGACAAAATGAGTGAATGAATGTTTTAGAGTTTAAACGACTGAGTTAGTGAATGTCAAATAGTGTTACAGGGCCTCTATAGAAAGCTTATAGGAGACATAGGTTAGAACAGACAGACAGACGGAGTTATATAGAGTGAGAGAGATAGAAGAGCAAATCATATAGTTATTATACCTTTATTCTCAAACTGTAATATTCAAAATTTTGTGGAGTCATTGCAATCCTTATATGTAAGTTTGCCATAAATAAAATTAATATATGCAATACATGTATTTTAAATGTTCGTAATCTGTTCAAACAGTCAACCCAGTGCCTTGTCACATACTTGATACCTTTGCAATAGTGTCGTCCAACTGTTTCAACATTAGCAGCATTAAATTTGATGTAATCAATGCATAATTAATTCTGGTAATCAGTAGAACTCTGGTAGCATATCTAGTTTCTTACACCATAATTTTGACATGCTCCAAATAAAAAAATGACTTGATTATGTGCTTAGCATGCAGCTTTGTGCAGTGGCTGAACATTTACTTGTTGTATTTGGTAATGCATATTTCTATAAGAAATTCTAAAACATCTATGAGCTCCAGTAACAGCATATATAATCTAAGTTTATAAGTTGTACAACGAGACAGAATGTTCTGAGTATGAAATTTTGGTAGACTCAAGAGGAATATTATTACTATCTGTGAAGAGAAGTTTTATCAGGTCTTCATTTATAATAATTTTGTAAAAATGTAAATGAACAAACATTTGTAAGGGTATGTCCAGTTGAGATTACCCTGACCTCAGAAAAGTAAGTTTGAAAAAATGAAATGATGATGTGTTGCAGATTAGTAATTTTTTTAAATGTTGAAATTTCCTTTATCTTTATTAGATTTTATCTTCTATAAAAAAATACCTGTCTTATATAGTTGGTTAGAAGTTTTAAAGTAGGTCTAGTTCTACCAGTTGTAGAAGGTTTATTTTCTGCCCTCAAAAGTACTTATCCATGACATTTAACTTAATAATTTTACATAACCTTTCAATAACTCTCTCAAATTTCTCAATAAATTTATATCTGTCCTCATTAAGTTTTTAGGATATTCACAGTTAACTAATAAGCACGACTGTATCTCATCATATTTATCTTGTATATCTTCCAGGCTTACAAATTTAAATTGAACTAGTTCAATATCCATAATTAACTGTTATATGAATAAAGGAATTTTTCTATTATTGTTAACTTTCTTTTATGGATTCCAATGAATTAACATATTATTTTTCTTAAATTTTTCGCCAGTATTCACAATATTTAAGTCAATTTATAAATAATTGATTATTTAATGGAAGATAGGAATTGAACAACAGACATATTTAACAATAATAAAGGAAACACAGTTATTTTTTCTACACCTCATGGTAATGATCAATTAATAATATGCAGACCAATACAAATTGTAGATTCTTGTAGAATCCATAGGTCACAATATTGGCTAGCATGTCCAGAGTTTAATTATGTTCCATATGCATTACCCAGTGGACCAATGTTGAACCTGTCAGAAGGTGCTCTTCTAGTTAGAAATGTCATAATCTAACTTTTTTTTTATTTGAACATTTACTTCTGTTGGCCGCACTTACAAATTACTCATTACTTGAAATGAATAACAAATTAACATTTAAAATGAACCTAACATGAAAGTCATCGGTCAAGATCTAGAGTTGGACCAGAAATAAGTGATTTTTCGTACATTTTTGTAATCAGGAGACAACTTTATGATACTGTATGATTTTTATTTTACAGGACATTGAAACGAAAATAGAAATAGAAGATGTTAAAATTAAGAGTATTGAGAGTAAAAGTGAGATACATCCAGCTGGAAATCTGCTTCTGTTTGAGGATACAAAACTTGAGGTAAAGATTTTATTGGTATGTTTTAAATCACATGTATGTTGGTAAAACTTGAAGGATGCAACAACTTTAGAAGGCTTATTAGCTGACAGTGAACCTTATCTTTGAGTCAGTATTAGGATCATTTGAATAATCATTGAGAGACTTCTCTTATAGTAGACTGTCATCGAAGGTAGCTCAAGAAAATATTTTGTTTTTGTGAGGAATATTAATAAAAAATATCCTAGGTTTTTCAATGGGAGCAGAAAATTGTTCATAAGTTGTTTCTTTTCATTGTGAGCTCACTGCTTCTCTAAATAGCTACTACATTTTTTGTATATTTGTTGAGATTTGAATAAAATTATATTATTTGTTGGAAAGGAAATTTACAGGATGCATGAGACAAGTAAGTAAATGTGTTAATGTCAATTTGTAGACACTGTGAATCTGTACCTAGTAAGTAGCAATATATTTTATATTCAATTCATTTGGTGTTTACTTGATGAAAATCCATATTTATTAATTAAATAAAAATAAAACGTAGTTCTATTTGATTTTCATATTTATTATATAATTCAGTGACAGCTGTTTCGGTACACTGTACCCTTCTTCAGACATGTTAACAAATTATGAATTGTGTTCCAACTGATCTAAGCAACAATACAACAATATTTATTTAATTTTTTTAATTTAACAAAGGGGATTCATTCAAATCAAGTTGAGAATTTAACAGTTTGTTACTACTTTTAAATTTATTAATTTCGATCCAAATTTTAAAATTTTACATGTTTGTGATAAGGGTAAGAAGTTAGATCTGTTGGAGGCTGTAGAAATTAATAAATTTAAAAGTAGTAACAAACTGTTAAATTCTCAACTTGATTTGAATGAATCCCCTTTGTTAAATTAAAACATTTAAATAAATATTGTTGTATTGTTGCTTAGATCAGTTGGAACACAATTCATAATTTGTTAACATGTCTGAAGAAGGTACAGTGTACCGAAACAGCTGTCACTGAATTATATAATAAATATGAAAATCAAATAAAACTGTTTTATTGTTATTTAATTAATATATATTTTATAGTTTATTCTAATACTTATATTACCAATTCAAAAATCTAGTTATTAGATTTTGCATTGTCATGTGTATTTAATATCTTTGGAACAATTTTTTTAAACACATTACATTTTCAATTTTTTAATGCTCTAACAGGCACAATTTCTTCCAAAACAAATTCGGCCTATATAATAATAATAATAATAATAATAATAATAATAATAATAAATGGATTTTATACGAAGGGCAGCAAGAATTTCAAGAAGAGAAAAAATTAGGAACTCCGTTATAAGGGAGAAAATGAAGATTGAAGACACTATTTTAGATTATATTAAAACTCAGCAATTAAGATGGTACGGACATGTCCCAATGGAAGAGGATCGACTACCAAAATCTGTTTTGGAACGGAAACCTGAGGGAAGACGAGGCAGAGGAAGACCTAAAACGTCCTGGAGTCAAGGAATATGTTTATACATGAAGGAGAAACATCTACAACCAGGAGATTGAATGGATCGACAAAATTGGCTATTAGGAATCTGACGATGTCAAAGACATTAATCAACCGATGATGTATCTATAATTATAATAATAATAACAATAATAATAATAATAATAATAATAATAATAATAATAATAAGTAGCACTCGAAAGAGCATTAAGTTTTAGGTTTTGACTTTCTGTTTTATGATTTGCCTTTTATCGGTTCGTTCAACGATCCCGTTCATCTTCTGCATTGTTTATAATGGTATCCCTCGCATTTTTGTTCAGATATATTGCATTCACACGAGTCACTCAGTTGGTGGAATTTCGTATTTTTACACATTTTATGGTGATATGTATTTCCAGACCCATAATTGCGCACCTTTGTGGTTGATTGCTTCCGGTCCACTCCCTGTTCACCTTGGCGTCTGAGGCGTAGAACTCTTCGTCGATCTCTTTTTCCTTCTGTTTATTTTTTTCCGTGACTTTCTTATATGGCTCCGTTGCTAGCAGTAGTATTCTTTGTCTCAGGTTCTCTAGGAAGTAGGTTTCTCTGGTTATCATATACGCCTTTCTATTTGGCGTGTATTTGCTTGCACCTAATGCCTTTTTAATGTATCTTCCTTTCACTTCTTCTAACCTCTCCAAATCGCTGGTCGATAGTTTCCCCCGTATCAATTCTATCCCGTAGGATATTATTATTAGAAATAATTAGGTCCCAGGGTATGTAATATAAGATATTCGAGATAAATTCATTATAAAGTTCTATTTCAGGTGAATGCACATAATTTATCTCATATTATTTCAGTTTTGATTACTTTTCTCAGGTAAAGATTGAACAATATAATGAGACATAAAGATATTCCACAACATTTGATTATGGCTGTAAAAAGTTTATATGTAAATAATAAAATTGTAATAGACATGGATTTTAAGTCAAAACAACAAAAAATAGTAATAATACATTGTGGTGTTAGATAAGGGTGTCCTTTATCACCGTCTATTTTTAATTTATATACAGACAAATTTATGTTAAAGTGAGAGATTAATTTAAATAAACATTTTAAAATAAATAATAAATTGTTGGATACAATATAATTTGCCGATGATCAAGTAGTCATTTCTAGTTCGGAAGATGATCTACAAAGAGCTATTTTTAATTTGGAAAACAATTAAGTGCCAATTACAATTTTAAAATTTCAAAGAATCAAACTAAAATTTTAGCATCTAAAGGTCATGATACATTAAGAGCAAAAATAGTAGTTGATGATACAATTTTAGATCAAGTGAATAGTTTTAAATGTCTAACTTCCAATTTATCATATGATAAAATTGGAGATTTAATGACAAAATAATTAAATTTAATCTAATTTATGCACTATTATAAGAACCCTTAAAAACACAAGAAAAAAAAACAAATGAAATTTTGTAAAGTAATCGCTGTTCCTTTATTGATGTATAGATCAGAATGTTCAATGATCACTAAAAGACAAGAACAAAATTTGGAAGCAGCTGAGATGAGATTTTTAAGAAATATAGCAGGATATACTCTGCTGGATAAGAAAGAAATGAAGATATGAGGAAGGAACTAAATATTTTCAAACCTACAGACCGAATAATTAATATAGAAACGCCTGGAAAGAACATATTGATAGAATGCCAAAAGAAAGATTTCCAAAATTATTTCTAAATTATAAACCGCACGGAAGGAGAAATGTTGGACGCCCACACAGAAGATGGTCTGAACAATTTTAACAATTCTTGCTTTCATGAAACCGGAACTAGCCAACAGGCTTATTTCCTGGATGATGATGATGATGAACATTGAACAACGTATTCAAAAACACCTCTCAAAACAAAGCTTTTGAAAAACTGTCCTGCATACGATTTTGAAGTTATTATATCTATTTCATTATGAAATAACAATAAAATGTAGTGTATCCTAAATTGTAATATTTTACCTGTATTATTTATAATTAATTTCTTATAGTAACGGAAGCTGAATTATTATTACATATGTGAAGGTGTTTCATTCCTGTCTTTGTTGGTCATTACACATGATTATGTGGGCAATAATAATGTTTTAATTTTTCTGGTAGAGTTAAGGCCATAAGGCCTTCTCTTCCACTCAACCAGCACAAATACAAATAAATATTTGACAAATATAGATATACACTATACTAATTATAAACAGTTAAAGATACATTAAATGTGACAATGTATATTTAATCTACAAACAAACATTTTATACGATAATAACAATAATAATACTTACGATAATAATAATAATAATAATAATAATAATGATAATAATAATATAATAATATAAACATGATAAATTATACGAGAAACACCAAAAAAATATATATACCTTACACTGGGTAATAATGAAGTCGACTTTAGAGCAAATAAACATTTAAATTTCTTTCAAATGATGCCAATGTCCGGAAGCCCCTTGTTTCTTGTGGTAGGGAATTCCAGTTGCAAGAAGTGAAGATAGTATATGACATGGAGTGATGTGATGTCCTATGTTGCGGTATATTAAGCAAGAGACTATGTTGTGATCTTGTGTTTAAGTTATGGTTTGGGGATAGATACTGGAAACGACATGATAAATAATTGGGAATCGAGGTATGTAGGATCTTAAATAAGAGAATTAGACAGTGCGATTTTCTTCTCTCTTTTAAATGTAGCCATGACAATTCGTGGAATAATGGAGAAATGTGATCGTATTTTCGAACATTAAATATGAATATGATAAACATATTATGGACACGCTGCAGTTTGTCCGACAATCCGTCACTTATGTCAGTTAGTAGAACGTCACAATAGACAAAATGCGGGATCACTAAGGTTTGAATTAAAATTACTTTAAGAGCTGTAGCAAGAAAATTTTAGAGACGCTTTAGGGAATGCATTATGGAGAAGATCTTTTTATAAGTTTGTTTTACTTGGGCATGCCAATTTAAGTTAGAATATAAGTAAAATCCCAAGTTTTTAACGACATCAGTATAAGGAATTTGTTCTTTATCTAATATGACAGCCGGCATATTGCCATTGTTTATGGAGTGTAATACTCTTTAATGTCCGATAATTATTGCTTGCGTTTTGTTTACATTTAGTTTTAGCCCATATTGTCTGAACCATAAAGATATATGTCTGAGGTCAGTGTTTACATTGTCAATATATTAATTTTGTCAGGCCTAAAGTGTATGTAAATCTGTAAGTCGTCGGCGTAAAGATGATTCTTGCAGTTTTGTAGTTCTTGATCACGTCATTAATATAAATTGAGAAGAGAAGAGGAGCGAGGACGTCCTGTTCTAAAACCAGACTGATGCTCATCAAGTAAGTCGTGTGTGGTGAGGTAGTCTGTTAACTGTGAGTGTATTATGTGTTCCAGTGCTTTAGAGAAAAAGGGAAGAATACTAATTGGTCTACAATCATCGAGTGTTGTCAGAGTGTTTGATTGCGGTGTAGGACGAACTAGAGCCATTTTCCAGAGTCGGGATATCTCCCGGTCATTATTAGGCATTAAAAATGTGGGTTATTGTCGGGAGAATAATGCCAATTATTTTTTGTAGGAGAATTTTTCTTATATTGTCTATTCCTTGTGCTTTAGATTTAATACGTAATACTGCTCTTTTGACGTCATCAGGTGAGATATTGGAAAATAAATAATAGTTTTAAAAAAACTAAAACAACACACTTTATTAGAAAACCGAACTAAAAAATGAAAAATAATTTTAATTTTCAACACGCTTGGGATAAAATTAAAGTGGTCAACAAAAAAAATCATCTCCAATACATATAGAATAAAACTAGAGTTATCAACAAAAAGAAAATAATTTTACCATCAAAAGCGTGGGGTGCTCTTTATCAATTAATATATTTGATAATAAACAGATATTGGTAAAAGTAAAGGCTCTAAGAAGAAAATGTAAAAATCATAAAAAGCACCCCATGCTTTTGATGGGAAAAATATTTTCTTTTTGTTGGTAACTCTAGTTTTATTCTACATGTGTTGGAGATGATTTTTTTGTTGACCACTTTAATTTTATCCCAAGCGTGTTGGAAATTAAAATTATTCTTAATTTTTAGTTCGATTTTCTAATAAAGCGTATTGTTTTAGTTTTTAAAACTACTATTATTTATTTTTAATATTTTACAGAATAAAATAAAAATGTAAATATTTTTAAATTCGATACTATTGTAGTATGAGCTAAAAGTAGTACTCTTCTAAAAAATCCTCTCAGCCGGATTTGAACCAGCGACCTATGGATTACTGAAATTATATACCACTATAGTACAACGCTCTACCATCTGAGTTCTTACAGCGATTGACTAAAAAGTCGACAAGTCCGCAACCTATTATACCAGTTTTAATTTTTTGATTTTCTGAGGATTCTGGCCAGGATTTTACAAACTAAATATGAAATTATTGTATTGTCACAGGTCCTTTACAAGTATTCAAAGTTCAAAGTCGATCCAATGTTTCTAAGTGGATGAAAATCGTGTTCAAAGATTCCGTTACATAGATACAAAGACACTTTTTTTGATTTTCTGATGATTCTGGCCAGGATTTTAGAAACAAAATATGAAATTATTGTATTGTCACGGGTCCTTTACAATTATACAGAGTTTGAAGTCGATCTAACGATTTTAAGTGGGTGAAAATCGAGTTGAAATATTCCGTTACATAGGTAGATAGATGGATAAATACAGGTCAAGCTAATATAAAGCGTGTAAAAAGAATTTGTCTCGGGTGGGTTGGGAATATGACACTAGTTCATCTATTGTCCGTTGTTTGTGTTGTGAGTTGTTGTCAGTAGAGAGGCGGGTGAAATGGTCATTCAACTCGTCTAGTGGTAGGTCAGCTGTTTCTGCCTGTAGTTTATTTTGACAGAGGCCTATTGATTTTAAATTTTTTCCACATGTCAGATGAGTTGGACATGGATTGTGTAATAATACTATGAGCATATTTCAGTTTTGCATTTCTAACAGTCTGATTGACTTTAATCATCAGATGTTTGTATGTCTGTAAGTCTTATCAGTTCTTTATTCCTCCTGTATTTCCTGTATGCTGCGTCTCTTTCAGTCATAAGCAAGCGGATATTATCAGACATCCAGGGTGCAGTCTAGTCTTGATAGGTGCATGTTTGTAGTACAATTGTAAAATTTTCAACTTTCTCGTCTACAGTCCTAAGTGTCCATATGTTGTTCCAAGGTAGTTTTGTAGCGTCATCAATTAATTGAGCATTATTTATGTTTCAAGTCTGTGTATGTTACAAGTCTAGGTCTACGTTTAGGGCAAAGGAGTGAATATTCGATGTATATTACGTCATGTGCAGAGATGCCTGGAGCTTCTATCTGTCCATAAGTTATAACCTTTTGAGGATTATTTGTTATAATTAGTTCTAGTAGTGTGTTAGAGTAGTTAGTATGATGGGTTCGTTCTGAAGGCAGTATTGTCATATTGCAAGACTGGAACATTGTCTGTAGTCATATAGTGTTATAAGAAGTTGTGGTTAATAGATTAGTGTTGAAGTCTCCTAGAACAATTACAAATTCATAAGATGGTATCAGATTATGGAGAACTGTTTCAATGTCATGCAGGTGACCGACATTTGGGGGCTTATAAACTACTCGTAATAAACATTTCTGAATTTTTGTTCTAATTTCTATAAATAGGTATTCGGGTCGAGAGGAGTATTCACTAGGCGAATGAGATACAATTTTTGGTTGAAGATCGGAACGTATATACATCGCCACAGAACCTCCATTTTACCCTGTTCTGCCTTTCCTTATCAAGGTGTAATTTTGCATGTTTACAAGAGAAGAAGGAAGGGTATTTTTGAGCCATGTTTCAGAAATTAGAATGGCATGCAGATTTAGGGCCGAATTCTTGAAACCAACTCTCCTCATGAATCTCCGTGACGTAGAGCATGCATGAAACCAACTCTCGTTTCTCATCTAAAGTCTTAGCCCCGCCCAACTCAACTTATTTCTGTCAAAACATAAGTCGGCAGCATTCCCGTCTTTGCCATTGTTCTGCTCCTAAGTAAAAATGGCGGAATTCCAAAAGTGAATGATCTTTTGCGTTTGGAGGCACAGAAATTAATAGAAGATGTGGAAATTGAACAAAATCTACGGGATCAAGCGAATCGCCGTCGCCGCTTGTACTTTCAGAATATTCCCCGATATACAGGTAAGTCATGTAATATATGCTGTATGATTCATTATATTCTAACTTCTTCAATATGCATTGTGAGAATTTTCTTAAAATCTAGTGTTGTTTATTACAAACGTGTATGGAAATTCTATATAAACCGATTACAAGTAATTCATGTAGAGAAATATAAATTTCACTCTCGTGTATAATCATTAACATTATCGTTTTTTTGTTGTTGTATATTACGCGTAAAAAAGTGAAATTTTTATTAACTCCGTTCACATAACAAACAAAATTGGATAATAATTAGTAATTCAATAGTACAATATATATAATGTGTATATATGTGTATAATATATATATATATATATATATATATATATATGGTATCATAAGAAAAATAAATGCCTGGACGGGATTCGAACCCGGATCTCTGAGTCTGTACCTCAGCGTGATATCCATTACACTACCAGGCGAATCCAATTCAAACACTTATTTTTCTTATATATGTATTATACTCTCCATTATTACTAGATGTCGCGAGAACACTGTCTTCACTGCCATCTAGTAGCTGACTATATCAAGTAAGCAAATTAAAGAGAATATTTATTTTACTTTATAGCAGTGACGCTTTATCGATGTTATAATTAAATCTTTAACATTGAGCAATGCAAGCTTAATATGGTATCATAAGAAAAATAAATGCCTGGACGGGATTCGAACCCGGATCTCTGAGTCTGTACCTCAGCGTGATATCCATTACACTACCAGGCGAATCCAATTCAAACACTTATTTTTCTTATATATGTATTATACTCTCCATTATTACTAGATGTCGCGAGAACACTGTCTTCACTGCCATCTAGTAGCTGACTATATCAAGTAAGCAAATTAAAGAGAATATTTATTTTACTTTATAGCAGTGACGCTTTATCGATGTTATAATTAAATCTTTAACATTGAGCAATGCAAGCTTAATATGGTATCATAAGAAAAATAAATGCCTGGACGGGATTCGAACCCGGATCTCTGAGTCTGTACCTCAGCGTGATATCCATTACACTACCAGGCGAATCCAATTCAAACACTTATTTTTCTTATATATGTATTTATATATATATATTATATAAGGAAAATGCAAATGATGAAACATCTTCTTTCAAAGTACTGTAGTAGAAATTAATAAAACTATTGCTATTCATTTTTTAATACTTAACATTATTCTTATTTAATTTCAAGAAATTAACTTCATTTCGTGTGTTTTTGTTGGTACAAGTTAGTATACGTATGATTAGTTTATAGTTTATTGAATAATATGCATGCAATTTATTTTGTTAGGTTAGGAAGAGTGAAATTGGTGTATGTCAGATTCTCATAAACTGTTTGGGAATTTATTAAGAAGGTTGGTTATTTCGATTTCACATTTATATCCTGCCACCTGGTGAAGGTTACATTAAACATGTGCATGTGCAGTGCGATTCTGTAGAACTTATTCATTGAATAGATGAGAGTCAAATATTAAAGTTTACCCGTAATTTGCTTCACTCTTTAAATTATGCACATGAAAGATTATCTGATAATGCTTCATTTAATTTTATGCTAAACTCCTCGATTCAGGAACAAATACTTAATCAAGGTGTGGCCAGACAAATATTTAATTTATTATGGCATAAATATTGTGTCATACCAATTTTGAATTTATTCAATTTGTTTATTAATTCTATTTACAGGAAGTATGCAGCTTGTAGTGGCAGACCTCCTGGCATTAGCCAAAGTACTGTGTCACCTGTCATCAGAAAAGTATCCACCTCTATTGCAGAATTGAAACTACAATTTATAACATTCCCTAATGGAGATGAGGTTCGACATCTCCATTATGAATTTCATAGAATTCCTTGTTTCCGTTGTGTAGTTGGATTCATTGATGGCACACATATAAAAATAAGGAATCCTGGAGGAGAATATCTGAAATCTTCAGAAATAGCTTAGCGTATTCTCCTTCAACTGTCAGGTATGTACCAACTAGTTAAGCAAGTATTTTGTGTGCGTTATTATTTCATTTCACTCTCTCTCTCCAAGCACGACAGACCTAGAAGGCCCTTACGCTCTTTAATTGTTAAGATCATTAGAGTTGTAATTCAAAACTGGTAATGAAAGGTCCAACTAATTTTTTTAGAAGCTTTACTTTTAGAATTCAGGATCTTCTATGTGTTGTAAATCAACGACATGTGACCCATCGCTTAAGTTGCTTGATTTGTGATGTTTTTTACCTGAATAATTTGTGCCAAGTAGGAGACTGTAGACCAATATCTGTGAGAAACATTTTGAAAATGTATTGTGTTACTATTGTTCTAGATTACAAGCTCCCATAACGTAACATAGATTTTTGCATAAATAACAAAATATAACCATATTTTAATTTATTTCATGTTTTTATTAAATTTACACTTTCCAAACCTTAATTTTTCTTCCTTAATTAATCTAGGTTGGAAAGTGTTAATTTAATAAAAACTTCAAAGTATGAAGCTTTACCGTTCAAAAGTAATGTATAAATTCTCAATAAAAGTACTTCTGAATAAAAGATTCAAATGGGCGTGTTGGTATTGATAGTCTTTGGACGAACGAGAATTGTATAAGTAGAAAGAAATGTTGACATTTTTATCAGTGCTCAAATGGTGTAATTGGTATTGTACTGATGTACAGAATCAGAGATCAAGGGTTCAAGTCACAATTCAAGCATTATTTTTTCTTTCTTTATTAAGGTACAAGTAAATTTACTGAACTGCACTTAAAAAAAAAAAAGGTAAAGTGATCCCACTAGAGGCCTCAGGAGGCCCTTGGGGTAGTAGGAGGTTAGGGCTCCCACTTTTTCTTGACAATCGGCACTTGATGTCAGCCGGGGTGTCAGCCCTGCGTGACGGCCGCCTTTACCCCAGAACAAGCGTCCGGTACTCATTTCAGTTAGAGGCTGAGTCGACCCCAGGGCCATAGTGCCGCCAGAAGGTTTGGGTCAGTTTAAAAATCCTGACCCCACCGGGACTGGAACCCTCGACCCTCCGGCTTGTAGCTCAGTGCCTTAACCACTACGCTACGGCGTGCCCCCGAACTGCACTTAAACTAGCATGAAATATTCTCAAAGTCCTATAGAAAAACAGTGTGCATGCGCCAGAGTTTGTAGAGCCACCAATAACCCACAATCGAACCATATTGATTATCATCCTCGATTACTATCCGTCGCTATGAAATTTAAATGACCAATATTTGCAATAAATTCCCAAATCTATGTTAAAAAGATATATTAATAATATTAAAATTACCTAACGTTTATTAATAATGGGTGTACACAGAGATAACCCAAATTAGAGATGACCAGCGCCAATGTTATTCAGTGATGCCTAGACTCCAGAGACCTCAAGCGTTGGCAGAAAACACTAACCGATTACAGCTTACTGTATTATCGGCAAAACAATTTGCGCCATCTATCGATATAAGTATAACTAATCAGTGTTGACCCCGGTGGCTCAGTCGTCACTTTCGGCGTTTATAATACCACATTTTAAATAATGTCTGGAATAATATTAATCAATCAGATTTTACAGCTCACCTCATATTATTGAAAAACTCAGAACTAGTTCCGAAAGGGAAACTTCTTTCGAAACTGGTCCTCTGTTTTACAAAAGTATGAGGCAAGCTGTAAAATTTGAGTAACTATTATTAAATAAAACCTCACAGAGTTATGAATATATCAATTCAGAACTTCATCTCAATTTCCAAGACCCTCAACTTCCTCTTTATTCAATACATGGAATATATTCCTAACATCAGAAAAACAGTTGATTAGTTTTAGAAAACTGGAAAAATATTTTATAATTCAATTAATTCTTTTAAAGTATTCATTTAAACTGTTTTTTTGTTCAAAATTTTCTTAGAAATAACATTATTTTTTGCATTACATTTTCTTAGAATTAAAGAAAGGATGACCCTGATTATCAAGGAAAGGTACAAATAAAAATAGAGATATCATTTAATAATCATTTATTTATTTTAGACATATGAACAAAATAATAATAATAAACAATAAGATAATTTAAGTAATTATGAAGAATTAATACATTGAGATTTTTTAATTTCTTTCCCTACATATTTTACCAACAAAATTTGGTCCCTTACAAAAAAGGTAATTAAAAATTACAGGTATCTTACTGTTCTTAACATATGATAATCTCAATCAAACAATGCATTAAATCACAATAAACCATTCATTTCACTGTATTGGTGGTGAATTCAGTTATCAATGACCCCTTTCCAGATGGAGGTTAAGAGCAGCATTACTGGACATTTGCAGATCTGAATAGAAAGAAAAAAAAAAGTTATACAAAGTACGTACTGTAATGGACACTACATAGTTTTTGAATCTTTATAAACATACTACAGTTATATGAACATGAAAAAATACAGAAATCCTACGTATTATTTCAACAGAAAAACCATAAAATAAGCTATAAAAGAACTGGTAGAAAATAAACATTCTCCTATCTAAAAATATCAGTTCTTTTGCTGAAATAAAAAATTATAAAACAAGTACCGTAGTTATAATTAAATATTCCTTCATTGTTTTTTTTAAGTTTTAATTAATGTAATATGTTTTGTCTCAAGTACACATTCTGGGGTTCAGGTTACAATATATATATATAAATTCAATATATGGTTATCCTTCGATAGCAGACAGTTATCTATTATGGCTTGCTATGTCTTACGTAACTTTACTCGCTCTATTAACACCGTCTTTCAGAGGTTGGCCAAGATATAGACAAGGTCTGAAGAACAAGTTAAGGAGAATGTCTAGAAAAGGATAATTCAATGGATGGAAATTATGGAAGAGTAGACATGGAATAACCAAGATAGATAGAGAATCTTATCCAAAACTTGATCCCAGAACAATGACAGGTGGCTAGATGAGGAATAATAATTCAATATAAGTACGTCAAAGATATGGCATCAATGTACCTATCACTAAAAAAAAATAAGTTACTTAAAATCGTATTATTTCTAACATTATACAAAAGCATGTTTGCCCCCTAAAATTTCTGTATGCACTATATAGGCTAACAATCATACATAGGAAGATTTTCCACTAGATCACGTAATGGAACAGTCGCATAAGAATCTTGTATTATGCGCAGGAAAAATATTAAGAATTTTAACAAGCATTAGACATTTTTTATAAAGGTAGGAAATGTAAATAAAAACAAAACCATAACCTAATAATTCCGTAAAAGTATTTTAAGGAATTTTAAAAATTCCGTGACCTAATGGAAACATGAGCCAATCCATATATTTTAATATTTATTTTAATGCATTTACGTATTAATAATACTTACTAGAAAATATTCTTTTAACAGAAAATTAATTCTTTCTAATTAAACAAACAAAAATTGATGCACGATGCTCCATTTTAAAATACGCAGCCAACATAATAGAATAAAATATACAGTTTATTATGATATAAATAAAAGAAACTAGGTATAAAAATTATTCAAAGCTAATATTACATGGAATAGTTTAAACAAACGTTTTATCAAGATAGTGTTTCTACTTAAATTATGAGTAGGTCAGCTCATTTCAAATAATAAAAAAAATATTTAATTCAGAGAGTCCGTTGGCTGCACTGTCACTGTAGACGAATTTGCTTTTCGACATAGCGACTGAAGCGCCTCCAAGCGTTGGCAGAAAAAACTAGGTCTGGCATCACTCTCTTCCATTTGCGTTGGCCTGGGGTGGGTGTACACTTACTTATCGCTCCCTAACGATGATCCAACCAGCGATAACCCAAACCAGCGATAGAAAAATCATAGAGTAAGTAATGTACTCTGTGGAGAAAATAGCAGTTAGCATCACAATATTTCTAACAGTGTCATAATATTGTGATTTGCATATTTAAATAAATACTTCAAAACTGTCTAATAATGTTATAAAAATTGTTTGAAAATGTTTAAAATATTAAATAATGTTAGTAAATACAAAAGAAGTGCTATAGTTTACAATAATATAACTGAAAAATAAAGCGCTAGTAAAAGTGCAGTTGAGCCAAATTTACTTCCAATAAAACAGTTGACGAAACCATCAAAGTTTTAACACAATGACAAAACTGAAGTGCTTGTAATGGCTATGAATAAAAAAATGAATAGTTTTTCGTCAGGTACGGCATAGTATACAGTAAGAATTTTGAATATGAAAAATCAATTGAGTTGGTGTTTACTTGATGAAAATCCATATTAATTAATTAAATATAAATAAAACTAAGTTTTACTTTTATTTAATTAATATATATATATATATTTATGTATTTATTTATTTATTGCATTGAGAGTAGCTTTTTATATCTTGGATTTTTTTTTAATTTTCAGGCCATTGTGGATTTCACTATGGAATTCATAAACATCATTACAGGCTGGCATGGATCTGCACACGACAGTTGTATGTTCAAAAGTAGCATGATCTGTGGCCAATTTGAAGAAGGAGAAGTGTCTCGCATTCTCCTGGGAGACAGTGGGTATGCGTGCCATCATTTTTAATGACACCTCTCCTGAACTCACAAACACGAGCTGATTTCAATTATAATAGATCACTTAAAGTTACTAGAAGTTTGGTGGAAAGATCTTTCCCTCAAACTTGAAACGACGACGACTGTTAGAGTTGCAACAACTGTGTTACACAATATAGCGAGGGGGGCAAACGATGCTGAAATAGAGGATCTGCCACCAATAATGCTATTCCAGTTGTGAATGATGTTTATGATTTGCCAAATGGATTGACAGCCAGAAGTGCTCTAATAGATACCCACTTTTAATAATAAGTAAGGTGAATACCGAGTCATCCTTCCTCATAACCGGTGTTCTATTTGAAGTAGTATCGATATTTCACATATACCATCGTCAGCATTTTCAAGAATGTTGAAATTAAACATTGTCGTTCCCTCGATGTCGAGGGAACGACAATGTTAATTTCAACATTCTGGAAAAGCTGACGATGGTATACTTTATATACAGAAACTAGTTCAAATAGAACACAACAAGTTATGAGGTAGAATAACTCTGGATTTACCGTATTTGTTATTAAGAAGGACCTAATAGTGTTACTTCCCATTGTATTTTTACTTGTAATTTTAGGATTGTGATTGGACAATATTATATGAACACTTTTTTTCACTACACTATCATGTATTGTGCATTTTTTTTGTCTTCTATACTTCCTCTGCTGTAAGGCTGTGAACATATTTATGTTGTATTTATAGACCATTATGTGTTAAAAATGCTGATTTCCTCGTCTAAATTGTTGGTGCATCTGTAACACTATATCATTTTGTGTATTCTTAAATTTTATTTATTCTAATATGTAATTTAAGTAGGGCCCTATTCTATGTGACATATCAGCTATGAATTTTGTAATTGTCCTTTACGTCACTAACACTATCGTTTATAGGATAACGTAAGTTAAAATGCATGCACATTTATTCACATTTCTGGTATAGACAATTGTGAACATGTTTACTTAAATTAAATTTGTTTGTTTTATATCCTGCACTGTAGCTGAATGGTTAAGGCAAGATGCCTTGTCAGAGAGAGTTACCGGACTTGCGCTGGTTCGGGTCTCCATGGGGGAAAACATTTTTTCTTGTGATTTTGGCCAGTATTGGGCCATTGCTCACTCAGCATCATGAGGCATTTGGGTAGCTACAATAAGTAGCGGCTCCAAGTTCAGAAAATTAGCTATAATGACTGGGGGACCTGACATGCTGACCACATATCAATCCTACACTGGGTGAATGATCTTCTATCTCTGTAATCAATTCATGTGGAAGTGAGTCCAACAACCAGCTAGTAGGCCAAGAGCCTTCTAGGCCTTTCAGGCCATGGTTTTCTTCTTCTTCTTCTTCTTCCAAGTATTAGGCCAAGGCCTGTTACGATCCTATAGAAAATTTACGGGAAATTCTCGTATAAGACTAGTCCCTTCGATTGGTTGCTGGCCAAAGGAAGGCAAGACCAGTGTTGGGGCTGCCATTTTATAGTCTCTGGTCAGGCTTTTCTGGAGAAGAAAAGAAAATAAAGGAAAGAAAAAATGGAAGAAAGGAAAGACTCCCTAGCCCTAGGATGCCCTAATAGCTTCGGGGTCGAAAAAACAAGAGTTAACCGAGAGAGGTTAGATAGTAAAGTTAAAAGAGTGCAAAACACAAGTACGAGTAAGTGGAAGAAATGTTTTGCTCAGCTTGGGTACCTTGTGGTCGCCATCCACATATCCCCTAGATGTGGACCCCTGTTTATTATTTTATATTCCGTTAAGTGAGTCAAATAAGTTATTACATTTAACTTTTATAGGAATTAATCACTATGAGGTTTAATTTATGGTGAAATTAAATGTTTCTTACCTCTCCTCATAAATATTTTCTAAGTTGATCGCGAAGATAAAGAAGAGTTTCTTCCGATCGACATAACACTAGTCGGCAACAAGTTCTGAGATAAGACAGTTATAGTCTCGAAATCGCGATCAACTTAGAAAATATTTATGAGGAGAGGTAAGAAACATTTAATTTCACTATAAGTTATTACATGGTACCTAATAAAACTCCGTGATCTTCACAGGACTGGTTTCTGAGGCTATTGCTTGTATCATCAGCCAAGACTCCATTAACTCTATAGTCTGAGTTCTGGTTGACGATAGAGGAAATAACTTCAGAAACCGGTCCTGTGAGAATCACCCAGTTTTATGAGCTGAGATGTAATAATTTATTTGACTTACTTCATTTATTTGCCAGATGATGTAAATTCCCATCATACAATTTCATTAAAGTAATCTAGATTTGATTAAGTAGGTAGATCCTCGGCAAGCTTTATTGTTATCTTGTTTTCCGTACGTTGGGTATGGAAACTTAAAAGCCTTATGATCCATCCATCCATAGTAATTCTGCCCAAGGGTAGGTATTTCACTGCAATCATAGCATATTCATGCTATGCTTTACTAGGTAATTATAGGTGTGGTAGCTTCCCATTGCTTTCCACATCGGTGAAGGATGATGATGATGATGATGACCGGATGATATTTGGGGACCAATGGTCCCTAAGCTTCCTGACATTTGTCTTACAGGTGAGGAAAACCCCAAAAAAACCTCTCCCAGGAGCTTGTCCCGACCAGGAATTGAACCTGCTGCATGACAAGGCAGCACGCTACCTCGAGACCACATTGGTGGACACGATGAGGTATTATATTCTAAAAAACGTGTAAATAATAATGTTTCACAATAATATATAAGGTATTAGTGTTACAACTGTGTAATGTTCATATTGAATCTTGTATATAATTGTTATGAGTAATTTATGAATGCTGATAATAATAAAAAGCAATGTTTTCAAATGAAACATATTTTGTTTTTATTTCAGGTGTCATACATATTAATTCCACAATAAAATATAAGTATGGACTATTCTTTAATTTCATTTTCCTGCATTGTCCAAGTACTAGAATTCACTTCTGTTTCTTTTATCATGACATACAAAACTCATGTCCACCAAAAACAAATGTTTATTTCCAATATGCAGTTCCCTAAGATTCATCCAAATATCTTCTCAATGAAAATAAATACATTTGTCGCTATAAGTATTATAAGTTTGTTATGGGTTGATCATGTAGATTGAATAGACAGTAGAAGAAATTTTTACTGGAATAAGTTCGTTGAGGAAAAGGTTCAGTGGAGGGCTTTAGTGCATGTGCCATTTATCTTGTGTATTTCATAAAGCCCTAGAGCTAGCTATAAGTAGTAAAACCAATCAGCTATTCAAGGGGACATATTTGAAAAAAATCATGTTGACGAGAGGATGAGGTAAAACAGTAAACTGAAATGAAGTTTCATGCAATGACCACATATTTCAAAGATGGTTGTTTATATAAATGCCCTTATAGGACTGTAGGGCAAAGTAAGTGGGCATATATATAATACATATAATGTACCATTTTTGGTTTTGATATGAATTTTAGAATAACACTGATAGAGTATCAAAGTTTATAAATATTCTAAATTATGACTATAGTCTTGTATCAGGAGAAGCATTAATGACCATAAGGAGAAAAGACGATACTAATAATTTACACTACATGGTGATGAAAGATTTGTGGTGAATTACAGCAATAATTAATATATAGTTACTTAACGGTGTTTCTATAAACGGAAAAACTGCACTTCAACTAGCGTGAAATATTTTCGAAGTCCAATAGAACAACAGTGCGCATGCATCAGGTTATATAGAGCCAGCGATAACCCACAATCTAACCACATATCGATTATCATCCTCGATTACTATCCGTCGCTATGAAATTTAAATTACTAATACTTGCAATATTAAGAGAAAATAGCATATTGGAGAAAATAGCATCATAATGTTGTCTAACAATGTCATAATATTGTAATTTGCATATTTAAATAAATACTTCAAAATTGTCTAATAATGTTATAAAAATTATTTGAAAAAGTTTAAAGCATTAAATAATATTAGTTATACAGAAGAAGAGCTATAGTTTACAACAATATAAATGAAAAATCAAGCGCTAGTAGAAGTGCAGTTGAGCCTTTTGTTCTGTACTTGCCATCATTTTCTAATATTTTAAAACGTTTTAAAACAATTTTTATAACATTATTACACAATTTTAAAGTATTTATTTAAATACGCAAATCGCAATATTATGAGACTGTTGACGCTAACTGCTATTTTCTCCACAGAGTATATTACTTAGTCTATCATTTTTCTATCGCTGTTTTGGGTTATCGCTGGTTGGATCAGCGTTAGGGAGTGATAAGTAAGTGTACACCCATTTTTAATAAACGTTTGGTAACTCACTATGATGTTTGTGGGTTATCATTCAATGATAACGTTATCGCTGCTACTTCCAACTGCTACCATGTATTCGCAGTTCTTTGCAGTTTTGAGATAGTGTAAGTGCAGTTTTTCCGAACAAATTCTATAGTTTACAACAATATAACAGAAACATTTTGAGCTAGTAGAAGTGCAGTTGAGCCGAAGGGAAAAAATAAAATACACCATCAAAAATGGAATAATAACTTTGTATTTATTTGATGTATTTACATAATGTGGTGATGGAAATTTCATACCACGTTTTTAAAATATTATCTTCATAGTGTAATTTTGATAATGGTTTTCTGTTAACAATTACAACAATAAATTAATACATAGTTACCTATCAATGATTTTATAAACCATAATAATAAATTATTATTTTGCTACAATCTCCACTTTTAAGGTTAGGCCTACAATTATTAGGACCTATAGTATTACCTGTTATGAATAAAGGAATACCTATTACCAATAAAGATAACATAATAAAATAAAATAGACCATCTCAAATGGATTACTAATACTGTTTTTAATTTGATATAAATTAGATCACGTATATATAAAATGGATTAATAACTTTGTATTTATTTGATGTATTTACATAATGTGGTGATGGAAATTTCTTACCACGTTCTTAAAATATTATCTTCATAGTGTAATTTTGATTATGGTTTTCTGTTAACAATTACAACAATAAATTAATACATAGTTACCTATCAATGATTTTATAAACCATAATAATAAATTATTATTTTGCTACAATCTCCACTTTTAAGGTTAGGCCTACAATTATTAGGACCTATAGTATTACCTGTTATGAATAAAGGAATACCTATTACCAATAAAGATAACATAATAAAATAAAATAGACCATCTCAAATGGATTACTAATACTGTTTTTAATTTGATATAAAATAGATCACGTATATTATATTTTTTGGTTTGTTGATATCCCATAACGTACGCTTTTTTCCAACACAATACACATGTATAAAATATAAAAGTTGTGGAATATTACAATTTGACCTTTATACTTTTCTTACTATATTTATCAATAATATAAGCCTATTTAGATAACTAATTTTATAAGGGACAACTGGGCAATTATATATTTTTTACTTCCATTGCTGGACATTTCTATATACAGGAATTCCTAATTTTTCCATGAATACGTTTTGGTTACACACACATATATTTTATGTTTAACCTCAATCAGATTCTATTTCCTCATTTTTGTAATAACTTTAATTTATTTTAGGCAAACAATCAAATTCCCATAACCTATAAAATTGCAGACGATTTTTAAAAATTTCGCCAATTTCACAATATCATATGGATTATTTCTCTATGCATTTTTAAAATCATTGCCAACATACGCATTTTTCCATCTCGCCTGGGATAGAGACGAGATGGTTTCGTGAATACCATCTCCGACTCATGTGCTCAGACTCAACTTACGGAAGTTTAAGTGTTGGGGGAGAGGAGAGGATGGTTTCTGAATACCGACCTTAGTGTTGAAAATATAGATTGGAATTGTGAGAAGATTGACAGGAGTAACTGTGTATTACAGTGTGTTAGTTTGAGCGTATTGCTGTTGAAAGAGAAACGTGATTTTAAATGATCTCAGGTGAAAGGGTGTGTTGACATGGGTTTGACATAGAAGGGGACAATGGTACTGACAAAGACCGAAAAATAGAAGGTGACAATGGTACTGACAAAAACCGAAAAGGGGCTACGTGGATCTGTATAATAGGGCATAGTAGTTGTTTAAACATTTTAAGAAAATATATTAGTATCATATGAGTTTTGTTTCTAAGGTGTGGAGTGAAATATAATTAGAACTGTAATATGTATAAAATATATCATTATTTTGTACATTTTCAGATGGACCAGTGCGAGGAATGTCTAGTTGAAATCTACACTCCAAGTCAGTATTCAGAAACAGGAGAAAAAGTTTTGACGTCTAAAACTAAAAATTGTTTTTTTACTTATGATAAGTCACTTACTCGGAAGCCTAGTTATAGTAAACACTTAAGTTTACTTAGTAATGAGAAAGAATTCAAATGTTCTCTTTGTAATAAGTCATTTACTGAAAAAGGTAGTCTTAATGAACATTTAATTTTACATAATATTGAGAAGGCATTCAAATGTTTTGTTTGTATTAAGTCTTTTACTAGGAAAACCGATCTTAATATTCACCTACGTTCACATAGCAATGAAAAGCCATTCAAATGTGCTCTTTGTAATAAGTCATTTACTCTGAAGTGCAGTCTTAATGTTCATTTACGTTTGCATAGTAATGAGAAGCCATTCAAATGTGTTTTTTGTAATAAATTATTTACTCAGAAGGGTCATCTTAATAATCACTTACGTTTGCACAGTAATGAAACTCCTTTCATATGTTCTATTTGTAGTAAGTCTTTTACTCAGAGATGCAATCTTTATAAACATATACGTTTGCATAGTAATGAGAAGCCATTCAAATGTAATTTTTGTATTAAGTCATTTACTCTGAAGAGTATTCTTAATATTCATTTACGTTCGCATAATGAGGAGAAACCGTTCAAATGCATTATTTGTAACAAGTCATTTACTCAGAAGGGACATTTTAATGTTCATATACGTTCGCATAATAATCAGAAGCCATTCAATTGTGCTGTATGTAATCAGTCATTTAGTCGGAATTTCAATCTTAATATTCATTTACGTTCACATAGCAATGAAAAGCCATTCAAATGTGCTCTTTGTAATAAGTCATTTACTCTGAAGTGCAGTCTTAATGTTCATTTACGATTGCACAAAAATGAGAAGCCTTTCAAATGTGTACTTTGTAATAAAGCATTTACCCAGAAGGGCCATCTTAATAATCATTTACGTTCGCACAGCAATGAAAAACCTTTCAAGTGTTCAGTTTGTAGTAAGTCATTTACACGTAAGTGGAATCTCAGTATTCATTTACGTTTGCATAGTAATGACTAGCCGTGTCAAATGTGATGTTTGCAATAAGTCATTTACTGCGAAGAGCATTCTTAATATTCATTTACCTACGAATAGAAAGGAGATGCTGTAATAAGTCATTTATTCGTAAGTTCATTCTTAATATTCATTTACTTTTGCACAATTATTAGAAGCCATTCAAATCTGCTTTTTGTAATAAGTCATTTATTCAGATATTCTATTTCAATATTAAGCTACTTTAGCATAGTAATGAGAAAATATTCAAATATGCTATTTGTAATACGTCATTTTCTCGTAATGGATATCTTAACGTCCTTTTGCGTTTGCACAACATTTTTGTATTTCTAATAAGTTAATTAATCGGAAGAGCTGTCTTAATATTAATTTACGTATGCAAAGTAATTTGAAGCCTTTCAAATGTTCTGTTTGTAACAGGTTATTTACTCATTGGTTAGTCACAATGTACATTTAATATGTAAATAACAATCCATTCAGATGTTCAGTGTGTAATATAAAATTTACGGCGACGTTGCAAACTTATAGACATTTACATTCACAAAATAATTAAAAACTCTGGAAATTATCACACTGTAATAAAACATGTGTTTTGAAAATAATATTTTATACATATTTAAATTTAAAATATAAAATTATGGAATATTCACCTGAATTTTATATTTTAATTTTGAATGGTACCTCAACGGAACACATCATGAATCTTATAAAAGTTGATATTTAAATTTGCGTATTGTTAAGGAAATTATAAGTCTGTGATTATGTTAAACCATTTTCTTCATAATCTGTTGTTAACGAATATTATATGTTTGCAGAAATAAGAACAAATTTATATGTTCTATGTAATTGTTGCGACATACGTCGCTTTCAACTGTTTTCAGCGGTCGTAAGTGGCGATCGTGTTTAGCTCCTAGGTTTTGGAACGCCTCGAGGGCCCCGTTATTTAGGAACACAAGAAAGTTCCTCGCAAATAGTTTGCTATGATAAGGGAGATCTTGAAATTCGTTGCTATGCAACGAATCCTATGAATAAATGATTGTTGGTGGAGAACACATTTTGTACAAACGTAATTGAAAATTACGTTTAACAATTTTCTGTTGGACGAAGTTGTGATTGATGATGTAAAAATAAATGTTGGTTCATTAAAGCTTTGAAAGCAGAAATAATTAATGTGACGTCATTTCCAGGCGTGGTGAACTTTGATATATTCAACGTGAAAAACACAATCTTCACTTCGCCCGGAAATGACGTCACATTAATTATTTCTGCTTTCAAAGCTTAATGTACGAACATTTATTTTTACATCATCAATCACAACTTCTTCCAACAGAAAAATGTTAAACGTAATTTTCAATTACGTTTGTACAAAATGTGTTCTCCACCAACAATCCTTATTTATAGGATTTCAAGACCTCCTTTATCATGGCAAAGTATTTGCGAGGATTTTCCATGTGTTCCTAAACAAGGGGGTCCTCTAGGCGTACCATAGCCTCGGAGCTAAACACGATCGCCACTTAGGACCGCTGAGAGCAGAGGAAAGAAACGTATGTTGCAACATACTGCCTCCCGTTGATCTAACCAGATCAATACTTTAAAACAATGTTACATCAAAACAAATGTCAGTAGTTACAATGGTACAACAAAGTTACAAAAATTCAGTTAAACAATGCAGTAATAGTGCATTAACTCTGATATATAAAAAAAGTGTTCTTATAATTGTGTGAAATTATTCATTTAAATGGCCAATTTAAATGAAATACATTTATTTTATTGTCAAACCACTAAACTATTTTGTACAACATCATACTTTTTATTAAAAATTATTTATTTTTAAAAACAGTGTACAAATGGTCAAAATAAAAGTGACTGCTGTATGCAAAACCGAAGTTTGTTTCAATGTGTTCTCTTCTACTCGGAGAAAACAATGTTATATGTGTTTAATAATCAATTGAGTTGGTGTTTACTTGATGAAAATCCATATTTATTAATTAAATAAAAATAAAACGTAATTTTATTTGATTTTCATATTTATTATATAATTCAGTGACAGCTGTTTCGGTACACTGTACCTTCTTCAGACATGTTAACAAATTATGAATTGTGTTCCAACTGATGTAAGCAACAATACAACAATATTTATTTAATTTTTTTTTATTTAACAAAGAGGATTCATTCAAATCAAGTTGAGAATTTAACAGTTTTTTACTACTTTTAAATTTATTAATTTCTACAGCCTCCAAAAGATCTAACTTCTTACCCTTATCACAAATATGTAAAATTTCAAAATTTGGATCGAAACAATGATTAAATTGGAATAGGTGGTTAGCATATTTTGAATTTTCTAAATTTCTGTTATATGCTCTCATGTGTTCCTTTATCCGAGAGATAAATGATCTACCAGTTTGTCCTATATAGACATTGTCACATGTGCCACACTTCAATTTATATACACCTAATAATTTTTCTTTTTTTGTTTTGGTTTTATTGTTTTTTATTATATTTTGTAGAGTTTTATTAGGTTTAAATGCCACATTAATGTTCAACTTTTTAAGGTGTTTAGATATTTTATTTGAAAGTGGGCCTATGTATGACATTACAACATATTTCTTTATGTTTTCCTTGGGTAAAGGAAAAACTTTGTTAATTGCTTTTTTGTAATGAACCTTCTTAATTAAACATTCTATAATTTCAGGGTCGTAGCCATTATTAACAGCCAATTGTTTAATAATATTCAATTCATTATTATATTCGAAGGGTGAAAGAGGGATATTTAAAAGTCTATGAATGTAACTATTAAAGGCTGCCATCTTATGAGTATATGGGTGAAGAGAAGAACTATGGATAGTGGTATCAGTATGAGATGATTTGTGAAAGATACCAAACTCAAACTTATTATCCATGTGTTATTGATAAATCCAAGAAATTTATACTATTATTTGTTTCTACTTCCATTGTGAAATTAATATTTCTGTGAATGTTATTAATAAAATTTAAAAAGGAATTCAATTGTCTTTTGGTTCCTGTGAAGCCTGCTATGACATCATCTACTTACCGATACCAAAATAGAACATTTCTAGCTAATACATTCTTATGTATATTTTGTTCTAAGTCATCCATAAAAATCTCTGCCAAAAGAGGGCTCAACGGATCACCCATAATCAAACCATCTTTAGCTATGTACAATTTGTTATTACATTCAAAGTAATTTTGATGTAAGCATGTTTTAAGAGTGTGTAATATTTCTTCAACTACAAAACCATTCACTTTATTAGTTAGTAACATTCTATTAATAATCTCTATTACATCAATAGTAGGTATACTGGGAAACAGAAACTAAAATTAAGTTATTAGGCAAATCAATGTTCTTTATGTTATCGATTAATTTAATAGAGTTTTTTATACTGTAAATTGGATTGAACTTGGTATTAGATGAAATTATATAATTTAATAACAAATTGTACATAGCTAAATCTCATAAGATTGAAATGTCTCTGGCAGCAATTTCAGCCATTTATTATCTAATATACTAAATTGCATTTTAAGGAGTTCCTCTCAATTAAAAAACAACAGAGTAAAATATCCACCTTGGACAGTATCTGGCTCACTTCTGGAATTCTTTTTCTAAATTAATTAACATTTTTCCAAACAAACATTACATGCCCATCGCAGTCTACGAGACTTAACTGTTCCTATTATATCTGACTTCCTATAAAGACCATGTAGTTCACTGTTATGTAGTCTTCTCCATTCACCTGTCTGTTCATCTCTCTTTGGTCCAAAAATTTTCCTAAGAACTTTATTCTCAAATACTCGTAATCTCCTTTCCTCCCTTAAAGTAAGAGTCCATGTTTCGCACCCATATAATATAACTGGTAGAATAACAGTTTTATATATTTTCAGCTTAACGTTTTTTTGAAAGGAGTTGGGACATCAAAAGTCTCTGCAATGCATAATAGCATGCATTTCCTGAATTGAGCCTATGTTTAATTTCTTTGTGCATCTCATTCCTATTAGTGATTATTGTTCCTAGGTATTTGAATTTAGCCACTTCCTCAATATTTCCCACATTTGTCATTAGCTGTCCATTTCCATTATATACTGAATTTCTACGTGTGACCATATATTTAGTTTTACTGATATTTACTTCCAGTCCTAATTTCTTAGTGTTACTCAATAGTGTGTGCGTGTTGGCCTTTAGTATCTGCTCGCTATCGGCCAGTAGTACTACATCATCAGCATAAACTAACAGCTTATTAATACCATTGAGTTGTAAGCCTTCCTCATTCTCTAAAGATTTAATGGCATGCTCTAGTACAAAATTAAATAGTAGAGGAGATAGTGCATCTCCTTGCTTCAACCAATTCTGGATTTCAAAAGTGTTCGAAAACTGTTTGCCTACACTCACCCTACTCTTTGAGCCATTTAGACACATTCGTATAAGTCTAACTAACTTTTTAGAAATTCCGAACTCCAGCAGGATACTATATAACTTCTCCCTCTTAATTGAATCATATGCTTTTTTGAAGTCTACATATAGTTGGTGTACAGTACCATTATTATAATGTCTTTTATAATTAGAATTGAACTATGAGGGAATTAGTCATAGACTAATTAAAATTGGTCAAGAATCAAAATAAAAATGATAACTTGAACATGACCCAAACACACAATCTTAAAATTATGAAGCTAGCATGTTATCACTGTTTCATAGGAAGTGGACACTGAACAATTATTTGTTAAACACGTGAGTTGTAGATATTATTTCAACATTGTGCATCTATAAGAGGTTGTGTTTTGTAATACTTGTGTTACAAAGTGGAACTTGAAATAGTGTGACCATTTTCATTTTGACCAAGTGTACTTTGAATTCTTCATATAATCATATCTCTTACTAATTCAGAATTTAAAAAAAATCAATGTGTAAATGAATGACGTTGGAAACTCAGCTTCCTCACACAACTTGCTGATAAGTAGTCTTGAAGGACGTCCTTTATACAAGAAACACAGATATCCTTTAAAAGTATTAGACATGATGCATATTTAATTTTATTCTTTTTTTATTCCTTACAGTTTTCTGTAATGTTTACAAATCCATATATTCTTGAAAACTAGAAAGTTGGTTTGCAATTTCGTCCCAATTGCGTGTTATACTTTTATTATTTGTTGTTTATGATCCGTTTGTAAATATCTATATCATTTTTGTAATGTTTGTTTGGAAAAATGTTAATTAATTTAGAAAAAGAATTCCACAAGTGAGCTAGATACTGTCCAAGGTGGATATTTTACTCTGTTGTTTTTTAATTAAGAGAAACTCCTTAAAATGCAATTTAGTATATTAGATAATAAATGGCTGAAATTGCTACCAGAGACATTTCAATCTTATGAGATTGAATATCTGTGATATGACATGTAGTCAATTATAAAAGAAAAATAGTTTGTTGGGTGTAGTAAGAAAATTGAGAGAGGTAATGCAGATATGCACTCATATACCGTGTGGCCGAAAAGTTCGTTGACAAATGGGAGAAGTTTGGCTCATGTTGAAATGTTAAAATTTTACCACACTGATTGAATTGTCATATTCATGGGTTTTATTTCAGAGCTACCGCAGATGTTCAAAGTGACGTTCATTCACCTGGAGACAATGTCTCACTCGATCACGAAATTTAGCATTAACATTTGAAAGCATATCTGGTGAAATACGCCGAATGACATTACTGATTCGGTCTTTCAAGTCTTCCATTGATGCGGACTGAGTCTGGAACATATGTTGTTTTACATATCCCTAAAGGAGGAAGTATAGGGGCGTCAAATCAGGTGACCTTGCTGGCCAAAGGCCTTGCGCCACCCCGTCCAATCCACTAATATCGAAATTTCCTATTCTAATTGTTTCGAACAATTAAAGCATAGTGAGCAGTCGCTCCATCTTGTTGAAACCACAGTAGTTGCCGTCTGTTCAATGGGTTGCCGTCTGTTCAATGGCAGGTCATCTAGAAAGTCTAGTAGAGTAGAGCCCAGCACTTAACTGTAAGACAGTTGGTTCATATTGCCTTAAAAAATGTGGGCCCACAACCGTATCACCAACAAGACCGTACCACACCATTACTCTGGGGGTACCTGGGTCATTCACTTCACGTATCCATACTGGATTTTGCCTAGACCAATATAGAGCATTTTGAGTATGGGCATGACCGTCCAAATAAAATAAACACTCGTCCTGAAAATAATTCGTTTAATGAAATCATCGTCATTGTCCATTTGATTGGGGATCCAATTGCAGAAATTGTATCATCTTATACGGAAGAAAATGTGATGCTTTTAAAATTCGACGAACAGATTCCTTGCTCACTTGACACATAACGAATCAATATTTTCTGGCCTGCAATAACCTTTGCAAGTACGTTGTGTTTCCTTCATCAGTAGCCGTCTTTGGTCTGCCACTTTGCTTTGCATCAGAGCAGAAAAGGTCCTCTTAAATTTATTTAAAAGTTTACTCACAGTTTGAAATGATGGTTTTGCTATTTCAGGATGCCACCTGTCAAAATCATCTGCAGCCTCTCTCAACGTTCGATAGTTTCAATACTAATTCAACTCTTCTGGAGTAAGCATGATTGACTTCAATGTTTTACCTAATGTTGTAAACTGTCTTTCTTTGAGTTATTTTTTTATTACATAAAACATCCCTCATCAGAGGATTGCCACAAGGACAAAGTGATACAAACAATTAATTTTCGAAAATTATGAAATACATTTTGTAAATACATTTAAAAAATTTCAAATTGTAATTTAAGTATATTCTATATAGTAGAAACTTTAGTAGCATCACCGGAAGCCACGGCCCTCCTCTATGCAGATGATATAGTCATCCTATCCAGAAATAAAGTAGCTCTGCACACTAGCCTGGATAAACTACACGACAGGGCGCACAGGAACAAACTAGAAGTTAACACAAGCAAAACTAAAATTATGAAATTTAGGCGAGGAGGAAACGTGAACAGGAATGACAAATTCAAGTATGGAAATGCCCAACTAGAATTAGCAAACTGCTACAAGTATCTCGGTCTAACGTTGCAAGTCACAGAAAAATCATTCACCAAGCACATCCAGGAAAATGCAATCAGTAATAAAGGGCACGTTTGACATTCGAAATGTCGAAAATCTGTCAGTCGAAACAGCTATAAGACTATTTCACATCAATATATCACCAATAGCGTGCTATGTAATCACATTCTGGACTCGGTTAACCATAGCAAATCTGAAATGACTAGAAATGGTCAAAATTACCTACCTCCGGAGAGTACTTAGGGTTTGAAGGTCAACGAGCTCCCGACTCATATACCATCTAACCAAGACTGACTTCTTCATCAGAGAAATAGCGCTAAAATATAACCTGGCACACACCCCGGCCTACGAAGCACACATAAGAGAGAGAGAGAGAGAGAGAGAGAGAGAGAAAAAAAGAAAAAGCAGAGGTTATAGACCGCGGATTCTTCCTAACCCCAGCGATGAACACCGAAGAATGGAAGGAACCGAACTTCTCCCTGAGAACTTGTTCACGAGGACCAGCACACATGGATTCCACTACAGAATATGTATGAAAAAAGAGTTCCACCTCGCTCCGAACCAGTGCCTCTGCAAACTATGTGAACAATACCACCTAACTGACTGTATAGCAAGAAGAGAGCGTATAAAATTCTACGAAGACGATAATAACTTTTAGTAATTGTATTATAATGCACACAGTGTGTTTAATAAATCTTTATAAAGTAGAAATTTTGTAAAGATGGTTTCTTGAAATTGAAATTGATCCTCTAATGCCAGCGATGAAAATGTTAGAAATATAAACTTTGTCTAAATCTAAGTAATTCCAAAAAAATAGCTATGAATCATGGTAAAGTACCTCTTGCCCCAATCATCAAAACCTGTGACAGTTATACTATCTAATTGGTATTTATCTTTGTAATAGTCAACCGTTGGCTTACATATGGCTTTCTTTTCAAACTCAACCTCCTCAGGTTGGCCACTATGAGTCTCAAAACAGATTGTGGGATCTAATATTATACCAATTTTAGAAGATGGTCTAACGCAGTAATATCTATTCGTGTATTACTCCCATTAGTGGCCACACCATGAACTATCTCATAAACTGTGTATCCATTATTGCGCAATGCTTCTGCCATCATATTTCGAACAGTGTGGTGCCGAATGTTTCTCAGTGATTTCCCAAACGGAAGCCCAAGGACGTATGCAAGGGTTTCGTGCTCTCTGCGACGACGTCTACAGAAGGTATCGTCTCTAGACCTGCCCGGCAAAGGACGCACCGCCGCGGCGATACATTGGCTTGCCTTTTAATTGCTTCTCTCCATTCGGAACAAGACAATCCCTGATGATCACGAATCCATTGATTTGCTAGTGTATATTCACTGTAGAGAACAACACCTTTTCCTTTGTGAGGAAGTTGACTCCAGAGAACTGCTTCATTGTCTCTTAGTTGTTTCCTACGTTTCCTTGCATCAGGTAGAAGACTTCGAGTATTAATATTGATGTCACTAGGTTCAATGTTAAGGTCTCTCACACATTGCAAACATTCCTCTTTTAGGTTTCATAGAGTAGTAATATATGTATTATTTTCTTGGTAAAGAATATGGCAAATGTTTATATGCTGTAATTTTGTTTCCCATGTTACACAAAATAAACCAAGTCCTTTATTCCGACGTTCAGTATATAACAGGGACATCTATCGGAAGATTTCTCTAAGTCCACTTCTAAGAAGTTTATCACAATTCACTAAACATATTTTTGGTATTTGATTTGGTGATACTGTTTGAAACGGGTAAATCAGAGTTGAAGATATGGAACAATTTAAAACTGTAAATTTCTGATCAGGCTGTAACAGCGGTGAAGCATGAGAGTTTCAATATGATGGCGTAATTTTGTAAGGGTTTGCTTGGAATCAGAAGTTAAGTGATCAGAAAAGTTGACAACTAAATAACGAATAGTATCAGAGACTTTATGGGCACGAATTGCATATCCATCAAATTGGAGATCTTTTTCTCATAGTTTACATTTCTCGATTGAAAGCACTGCTCATTTGGAAACATTAATTTGAAGGTCTATTTCCTGAAATCTCTGCATAACTATTCTTGTCAGTCACTGTCAGCTGCTATATCTTTCCCTTCACCGTGTCATCAGCAAAGCTCATCATTGTTAGACGAGGTTGAACCGGAAATAATAGAGAACCATATTGACTTGTTATTGATTTTTCTGAGAGTTCATTGAAAAATGAATAGTTGCAATGTTACATAAGGATGGTGATAACGGAGAACCTTGTACAACTCCTCGATTGATAGTAATTAGTCTAGGTTTCAATTTGAGTCGTGTTTCCCTCCTGGAGAGTTAATATTAATTTTGTTAATTGTTTTGGCACACCGACAGTTTGCAATGTGTTCTTAAGATGATTATGACCTATATTATGAAAGGCATTACTTATGTCCAGAAAAAACTATACATACAGACTCTTTATTTTGTTTAGATTATTGTAAGATACGATTTAGGATATATGTATTAATGTGTGTACCTGGAGAATTTATGAAACCTTTCTTGTGATCATAGAAGTTTATGTAACTTCACAGGCGTTTATTAAGGGCTCTCTCTATTACACTCCGAACTACTGAACAAATGGTTATAGGACGCCAGTTTGAAAGTTAATTTTTATCACCGCTCTTATGAATTAATACAGTTCGAGCTTTTTGTATTATTGGTGGCACAATTCCTGAAACTAGCATTCTTGTAGCAATTAGAGATGATTTCAGCGGCAACATTGTTTTTAATTGCTCCTACAATTATATGATCTGACCCACTGGCAGTGTCTATTGAAATTTTCCTAATAGCCTTAATAATTTCATTTGTACTTATAGAAGTATCAAATGTCTCATCTAATTGAACTGCTTGAACTTCACTTTATTTGTTAGGGTATTCTTCTCGAAAAAAGTCATTGTGTGTAGAAAATAAATTTGAGGAATATTCATGTAATGTAGGGCAGTCAATAGAACAAAAACTATTGTCTTCTTGAAATACTTGTCGGCGAGCCTTCCGAAGTTGTTTGTAAAAATAAAATTGAGCCTGCTGATACCTATATGCATTTTTTCCTCTTTAATATATTTCGTTTCAAAGCCCTTTCTAGACTAGTATATATTATAATAAGATTGTTGATTATTTGAAGTCATTTTCTTTTGTTGTGCATCAAAATATCTTCTAGAAGGATGTTTGGGATCAGGTAAAATATAAACTGCAGATGCAAAGAAGGAAACGAATTCTTCAATTAAATTATGAAACTGAAAATCATCACTTTCCACTAAAAATGTATCCTTCCAAGTGGCTATTTGTATTTGAAATTCACTTAAGTCAAGCTTTTGAATATTTTTTGGGATCATCAATATGGATAGAGTTAATGATTTCTTCATGAGATTTACCTCCATGGTTTACTAATTTATCTCGGTATTCTATTGGATGGGAAGGCGACTTATATGAATTTATAGTCCTCTCATGTTCTAAATTTTTACCACAATGTTTACATACAATTTGATTATTTATAGATTCCTGTGTTAATTTATCATTTGTAGCCCTTTTATATTGATGTATCGAATCCTGGTTAGGAGGAGATTAATATAGATGTTAAGATATGTATATCACTCCATAGGAAAAAAATATATATGAAGAAAATATAATTATGAATGTCTCCATATCATTGGCAACAATCAACAATCATTAATAAATAAAATATTTGTTTATAGATGTTTAAGATTTCAAAGTTTCTCATTTCTATAAGGAACAAATACTTACTACAAGTAACTATTTTACAACAGGTGTGGCAAGAAAACTTTCCACTCAAGATACTGCAGGACTCTCTTCTTGGTCAATAAAAGACGTTAGTGATTATATTTCTCACTTTCACTATGTTATCACTAATACGTTAGATTTAATTTCTTACTCTCTTGAATAATGTATTCTGATGATTATCAAATGGTATCTTGTATCTTGTAAGTCCACGTTTCCCTTAACAGAGATTTAGGTGCTATCCCCCTACATACCCAAATGGTGTGTTCATAAAATATTCAAATACTTTCGTCGCTTATTATATTATCATTTAATATCACCATCGAAGGTGCAAGTACAAATCCACTATTATTATTCGTTGTTGTAATAATGATTTGCTTTTATTTTATTGTTTCCAGAATAAAAAATATCTAAAATAGCACATTCTTTTTATTGAGAAAACTTCCATTTGTCAACCGACTTTTTGGCCACGGTATTAAAAGGTAATAGTTTAAGAATTAATTTTTTTTTCTTATGTTCTCACTTTTATAATCTGTTTTACAAATTCATTTTAAATTGCTTAATTTTACCCACATTGGGTAGGAAAAAATGTGTTTATGTTGAATCTATTGCCGTTGACAAAACTGAGCAATTTAAAGGAACGCTTTAAGACTAGTTACAGGAGAAGAAAAAATAAGATATTTTTAATGTTACTCTCTTCATGGAACTCGAGATTTAAAATATATCTTGTACACTAAATGAGCTAATTATTAAATATTGCAGGTCCACACATACTTTGTAAATTTTTATCAATACTGAAAGAACTGAAAATCCCAGACATGGTCAAACAGAGACTATCATCATTATTCCATCAGATTATTAAACAATACACTGCCACTCTTAACCTTTTTAAAATGAAATATTATTATAATGTTAAATATTCTAAATTTGCTTTACCATTAAACATTTAAGCACTCCAGATAACATTGGATACAGAACCATAAAATCGACTCTGACTGCAGAGGAAATGGTGAAGTTGCCACCATTTTTTTTTTTAGTTTCTGCTTCCACTGGAATAGAAATAAATCATGTAAATTGTGAAAATAAAGTTTTTGAAAGAAAATTTCTCTCATTTATTTTGAATTAACTATTTTCAGATGCAGTTTTTGTGACTGATTATGAATCTGTTAGTGAAGACATGCAGTAGCAAGTTATGATACACTTTTTGCAGAATCAATAAATGTACAGAAGCAATGTATGCTAAATGTAAAACAATGTTTGCTATCACATATAGGGTTGAATGGTATATGAAATTATAAATAAAAAAAAATAAAAAATGGATTAGTTCATGAGAGATAAGATATTTCTTTTGTTAAAGCACTAAAGAAACATTCCATTTCTCTATATTTTTAACATGGTCTATATGGATTAAGGAAATGTATATTTTGCTAGGACTGGTCGGCAGACTCATTAGTCAACACACTCAAATATCAATAGTACGATTGAGCAAATCTTTTTAAACGTAAACTATATAGGGACATACATTATTATTCACTTAATTCTGATACCATCTCAACCCTCGACATTACTTCTTCTTTCACTCAAAAAGCCCCTAAAATCAAGTTGATAAACTTTACTCGTAGTACCGGTACATTGAATAAAACTTGATGTCATACGAAATAACAATATTATTTATTGATACAATTATTGTCAGATATCGGTAAAATTATGACAATGACTGAGAAACACTAATATGCACAATGATCCGGCATCTCCTTGGAAAGTTGAGGTAAGAAAGGTTTTAGTCACAATTGCGGATATCATCAATAAAACAATTTCTCATTTTACTCTTGATAAGGTTCGTTTTTAAAATGATTATTGGCAAGATTATCTAGAACCGAATAAAAAAGCACTGCAAAACTAGTTTCTACGCCTGATTATGTGAGTCAGGAATATCATTCCACGTGTTAAAATTAAACATATCGTGCTGGCTGTAGCATCATTGCCGCATAAATTAATTAATTATTGCACTGATAGCCAATAGCATAAAATCCCTATATCTATTATAGTATTGAATTGGCAACCTGAATGTATTTATATTATATTGTGAAGGGAAATTGCGTACTGGACGCTCTAATTTACAATAATAATTACAGATGGATATTCAAGTTGAAACAGGCAGAATAATATTACTCTCCATCCCCCAGTCTAATACAGGGGCGTCGAGTCTAGATAAGATTACTCTCCATCCCATAGTTGAATACAGTAAGATAACATGCAGGAAAAATTTCAGTATTCATACGTAACTTTAGAAGCGATAAGTCCTTATATGAAAATAAGGGTGATGCATTCCAACTCAGCGTACATGCCACGCCCGAATATCAGAGTGTATATAAAGGTTGATGCCCTTGGCATCAGGGCTTATTCGTCATGGTTCCGACCTCGTCTCTATGACAATTAGAGACACAATATTGTAACTTTTTAATCATCATCTTTAATAAATATATTAAAACAAGTTCTACATTCACTGGAGTTCCTGGACTCACAACGAATCCTATCTTCAATTGTCTGATCTCTACCCGAGGTTCAGGTCACGACAAGAAATTCTGGTGGCAGCGGTGGATTGTTAGGGACGGTTCGCAGGTTCCAGAACTGGAGAGATCTTCGAGGCGATCCACTTGAGGAGACGGTACCACTCCACAAGACCATTCCAGAGCTGAGCGGACGGCTACAGTGAGTAAGAACATCAACGAGGCTGATCAATAACCCGAGGGTCCCTGTTCAACCTCCACTCTTAAAACCTGAAGGTAAGCCCAGGATAATCAAGTCTATACTCATCTACCTGATTCTTACATTCAGTGCTATTTTAAATTAGTGTTTTGATATTAGTGCTGCAAAATACCATTACAGAACGCAGGTGTCGATTCCCTTAGTAATATAATATATAATAATAATAATAATAATAATAATAATAATAATAATTTATTTATTCTGGCAGAGTTAAGGCCATAAGGCCCTCTCTTCCACTCAACCAGCACAAATACGAATAAATATTCGACAAATATAGATATACACTATACTAATTATAAACAGTTAAAGATACAATAAATGTAGCAATTTAAATGTCATGTACAAACAAAATTTTATAGGGTAATAACAATAATAATACGATAATAATAATAATAATAATAATATAAATATGATACATTATACGGGAAACACCAATTAATATATATATATATATATATATATATATATATCTTACACTGGATAATAATGAAGTCGAGTTTAGAGCAAATATAAATTTAGATTTCTTTTAAAAGATGCCAATGTCCGGCAGCCCCTTATTTCTTGTGGTAGGGAATTCCAGTTGCGAGAAGTGGAGATGGTATATGACATGGAGTGATGTGATGTCCTATGTTGCGGTATATTAAGTAAGAGACTATGTTGTGATCTTGTGTTTAAGTTATGGTTTGAGGATATATACTGGAAACGGGATGATAAATAATTGGGAATCGAGGTATGTAGGATCTTAAATAGGAGAATTAGACAGTGCGATTTTCTTCTCTCTTTTAGATGTAGCCATGACAATTCGAGGAATAATGGAGAAATGTGATCGTATTTTCGAACATTAAATATGAATCTGATACACATATTATGGACACGCTGCAGTTTGTCCGACAATCCGTCACTTGTCAGTTAGTAGAACGTCACAGTAGTCAAAATGCGGCATCACTAAAGTTTGGATTAAAATTCTTTTAAGAGTTGTAGGAAGAAAATGTTTAAGTCGCTTTAGGGAATGCATTATGGAGAAGATCCTTTTAGATGTTTGTTTTACTTGCTCATGCCATTTTAAATTACAATCTAAGTAAAATCCCAAGTTCTTAACGACGTCGGTATAAGGAATTTGTTCATTATCTAATATGACAGCCGGCATATTGCCATTGTTTATGAGGTGTAATAGCCTTGGATGTCAGATAATTATTGCTTGCGTTTTGTTTACATTTAGTTTCAGCCCATATTGTCTGGACCATAAAGATATATGCCTGAGGTCAGTGTTTACTTTGTCAATATATTCATTAACTTCGTCAGGCCTAAAGTGTGTGTAAATCTGTAGGTCGTCGGCGTAAAGATGATGCTTGCAGTTTTGTAGTTTCTTGGTCACGTAATTAATATAAATCGAGAAGAGAAGAGGAGCGAGGACGCCGCCTTGAGGTACCCCTTTCCTCACCAAGCGCCAGGAAGAAATGCGATTATTAACAGAAACTGATTGCTGACGATTAGTGAGGTAAGATGCAAACCAATCAAGGCAGTTTTCCGACAGATGTAGTGTCTTTAGTCTCGCTAGCATTAAGTCTATATCTACTGTGTCAAAGGCTTTGCTGTAGTCGAGTAGGACTATTGCGGTGAGTTTGTTTTTGTCCATTGAGTCTCTTATGTCCTCTACAATGTCAAGTAGTGCAGTACTTGTGTGATGTCCTGTTCTAAAACCAGACTGATGTTCATCAAGTAAGTCGTGTGTGGTGAGGTAGTCTGTTAACTGTGAGTGTATTATGTGTTCCAGTGCTTTAGATAAACAGGGAAGAATACTAATTGGTCTATAATCATCGAGTGTTGTGGGAGTGTTTGATTTCGGTGTAGGACGAACTAGAGCCATTTTTCAGAGTCTGGGATAAGTCCCGATCATTATAGAGGCATTAAAAATGTGGGTTATTGTTGGGAGAATAATGTCTATTATTTTGTGCAGGAGAGTTATTGTTATATTGTCTATTCCTTGTGCTTTAGATTTAATACGTAGTACTGCTCTTTTGGCGTCATCAGGTGAGATATAGGAAAAAAAGAATTTGTCTCGGGTAGGTTGGGAATATGACATTAGTTCATCTATTGTCTGTCGTTTGTGTTGTGAGGTGTTGTCAGAAGGGAGGCTGGTAAAATGGTCATTCAACTCATCTAGTGGTAGGTCAGCTGTTTCTACCTGTAGTTTATTTTGACAGACGTTGACGTTAACTATATCAGTGTTCCGGCCATTAAATTAATTATAAAACCGTTTGATGGGAATAAATCAGACTTGAGAGAATTCATTTCAAAAGTCGAGGCTGCCATTTCTGTCATTAACCCAGATAATTATGATTTGATGCTTAAATTTGTTGAGTCTAAAATAAAACAAAATTATTGGCTAGGTCAGATAGGTCAAGTTGGGAAGATATAAAACAAATTCTTGAGGAAAATTATACAGTGCGTAGGACAATAGATTTCTTCGCATGTAAATTATTTAATGGCAAAGAAGGGTCAAGTGAAGGTGTTGCAAATTTGGGCAGTAGAATAGACACTATGTCGACTGAATTGACTGAAGCCATAATTAGAGTATTGCCCGACAGAAGGTGCGATAGAATTTTTGAAATATATTACGACAGCTTGTTTTATACAAGGTCTGCATGAGGAAAGAATTCAGACTGTAGTCAGAGCTAGGAACGAACGCAATCAAGGTTGCTTTAGGGGAAGAAAGCGTAATATTGTCAGGTAGATATAAGAAATAGGGTGTGCCACAGAAAACTAATAACTTTGTGAAGAGAGATCGAACTCAGGATTACCAAGGAAGTAGTGACAGGAAAGATAAGAGGTCTTCTCGGATAAATGTCACTTGCTTTAAGTGCCAGGAAGAAGGGCAAATTGCCAAGGAGTGCCGAGGCGCTCCGCGGTGTAGGACGTGTTCCAAGGTGGGACATGAAACAAAAGACTGTCGTGCACAGAGCCGGCAGGGAAATTCTCATTGACGGAGCCCAAGCAACGGGGTTATCCGAAGATGAAGAGGCAGGTTGCGTAGTAGAGATGGGATCCCATGAAAAACAGGTAACTCAAATAAGTAAAGTAAAGGAAATAATAGTACACGAAAATGAAATAAAGGAAGTTAAACACATGTGTTGAGTTTGGATGTGAACCAAGGGTGTTCACATAATGGTGATCTAATGGTAATCAATCTCCGAGGAGATAACTTGAAGTGTGGTAGGACACTGGTTGACACAGGGTCGCAAGTGTGTCCTTAGTTCGATACAACTCTCTCGTAAATGTGCCAAATCTAGAAAAGGTGGATGTGATACTACAGGGTGTGACAGGATCTACACTAGACGTAGTAGGTAGAATTGTAATGCCAGTGTACCATAATACATTTAAGTGTATTCACAACTTTTATGTTGTGCATGACCTGTCACAAAACCTTGAAGTCGTAATAGGCCAAGACTTTTTGAAAGAGTGTGACGTACAATTAAAGTTTAAGTCAAGTCAGGCTGGTATAAAGATCCCTCTCAGAACAGAAAAGGTTGTTGAACTTCCGTTAAATGAGAGGCGATATCTTGGTAACAAAGCAAGAAATTAAACCGGGCATTTTTATAGGCGATGTGCTGACCACAGTTCTGGATAATAAAGTGATTGTATTGTTAACACCACTGAAAAGGAAAGTGAACTAGGTCCAGTTGAATTAAAATATGAGAGATCCCCTACCCAATTCTTTTGTGCTTTAAACGTTCAATCTAAAAATAAATCGTAGAACCATATAAAATATTACATCATTACATTGTTGTTTATCACACCGCTTCGGTAGACTCTCTGATGCACATAAATTTGATACCAGATTCCATCAGCACATTGTCCTTTATATCCCTCCTCATCACACCACCTTTTACTCGAAATCTTTCATAGTTTCTCTTGCTAGATCATGGATTTCCCTTCCGCCCTATGTCAGAGACTGCCAAACTTTGCCGTCGTTCAGAAACAAATTAAAAATACAATTTTGATAGAAACATCTCACTAATATTACTTTCTCCAATATCAATAATTGGTTTTTTATTCATTATTTAATAAAAATAGTATTAATATTTGTCATTATATTTACTTTACATCTTATATATAAGCGATAGACTAATTCATTATAGTCTATTACTTTCTTTGTATACATTTTTCATTTTCTTTTCTTGTATAGGAGATACGAGCTGTTATTATTTGAGTATACATTATTCCATTAGTTTAATTTTAATTGTATTTAATTTTATTGTATTATTAGACATAATTTTCATTGTTGTTTAGATTTACCCGAAAATTAATTGTCTAGTACGTACTGTTATTGTATTTTTTTTGTATTTAAATGTAACATATATTTGTCCTGGTGAGTAGAAGAAAAGGCCACATGGTCTTAACTGCACCAGGCTAAATAAATCTATTTTATTCTTCTTTCTATAATCGCCAATACAAAACTTTACAATTTTCTGCGCACAAAGTACTTCTTGATGAATGATGCAATGATAATAACAAAATTCGTTTCACACGCCAATCGTAGTTCTTCCCCTCCTGTTGAAACTGAGATAATTTTATCGATTAGAATATGATATTTTTCAAATCACACATTTACAGCATTTGTTATATCCTCTCCACGTGTTTGAACTTTGAGTTGTACTAATCCTAAACGTTCTTTATGAACTGTTGCTGGAATAAATAACAAAGTTATACCTACGCCCTATCATTTTTGTCACAAGAATCGTCAATTGCTATTAATACATCTGAAACCAATTTACGATCTTCGACTAGCTAACTGGTTATATTCAAAATCACATTGTTGTTTTAACAGACGATGAGAACTCATTATTTTTTTGGAATATCTGCTTTGTTCTTAAAATTCCTAAATACCTTTTCGGATACATTAATGAAAAAACATGTTATGTATTTGTCGTCTGTATATATGGTTTCTTCTCTTAGCATTGTCTTGAATACCTAAAAAAAAAAAAATATATATATATATTGGACGATTGGATCCGATAGTTAAATATACAACTTAATATTACTTGTCACTTCACAAGTTCCTTAAATGCTTTCTTCCTTGCTTCACCGACAAGATACTTAGTGACAAATGACACGTGCTTCTCCAAAATTTAATTTTTTTTGCGCCAATTTTTGCTAACAAATAAGAAAAGTCGCAACTCCGTTAAGTGTTGAATAAATGCAAAAGTGTTGGTAATTGAATTTTTTGTAGCACCTAAGAAATGTTTTATCTTATTATAATAAAGGTACTCATATAAAATAATTCCAATTCTTAAATTGGTGACAAAAATACCAGCAGGATTAGCAGCTGCTTATGAAGACACGGTAGGTATGATTTATGACCGGACGTAACTAGCATTAACCACTGCACAATGACACTGTTGATTAACCGCCTCGGCCAACTTTGTGGCCCCTGAATGCGCAGAACGGCAGTGAGTGGAGGGGGAATTGCAGCTTGTGGGGAACTATGGAGTGTATTTCTTTAAATCGAAATAAATAAAAGGAAAATCCTGTGCCATCTGTGGCAGTATTAACAAACTGATTGTAAATGCTGCTAATGTAGTATTATTAGAAGCTAACGAGAGATACTAAGGACCAACGCGCACATTCTTTTGGATAATACTAAGAAATACAGGAAGTAATTATCAATGAAACTAAATATATGGTAACATAGAAATGTACAGTTGGTTGACAAATTTTAACTTACATTCTTAAATGTTTGCTATGTATGCCAAGTTTTGTTCTGGCAAAACAAAGTAGCAGCTGCTATAGAGCGTTAACAGACACATGTAGTGTGTGCATATATATATATATATATATATGTTATATTGCAGATTTTCGCGGATATATATATATAAGATTGAAGTTGTATTTAATTTATGCCCCTCGTTGTGGAGACATTTAAAGTTGGGTTTCTCGGTGAGATATCCGAAGTTGAAGATTTGTGATATAACTTAAATCACTTTAAATCTGCCACGGCATTAATAACTCTCTTCAGGGGAATGAGGAAATGTTTCTTACACAAATGACAACACTTTATTAACAGTTGAACGATAAGTTAGTTTATTTAAAACTCTCACTTTGGTCAAGATGAATCTTGTAATTTAAAAGTTCCAAAAGATTCCGGCTTAGGTTGATATTTTTCACTTCTAGAAGATTACCATTTTATGTATTTAATGGATGACGAATGCTAACGGTCAATCCAGTCATTATTATTCATTATTTTCACTTAGAAAACTGTTTTTCACCAAGATGGATGACTATTATATCACTATATAATCTTTCATACTTTTAACACTATTTCTTTCAACCAACATCAATAAAATAAACAATTATTTCCTTATTCTTTAAGGAGCAGTCGCTGAACATGACCGACCATCTTCAAGTATTGTAGCCATCTTCTTATTTCAGTTATAACCTCTATGGTCTGATTGGTCCAACAGAAAAGGAAGGAGTATTTTCAAGTTAACTTCTATCCAATTCCACCAATCCCATTTATTTCTTTATAAAAATTATCAATTTGAATATTTGAAGTATTTTACATACTGCATCAGTTATAAAAACATCTAACTGTATAACTAACAGTTTATATTGACTAGTTATTTTTTTTTATATACTTATAAAAAAATTTGAATTCTATAAATCAATCTTATGACCATTCTTCATATAAATAAATATAATTATAAACAAAACAAAAACCCTTATTATTATTATATGGGGATAAATATCCGGTTTTAAATTGCCCCTGATTTATTTTAATCTTAGCTACAACTAAGTGTGAGGCTAAATTAAAATAAATCACTTTCCCCAAATATCAAGTTTCTTTCTATACAAGATTCATCTGTATTAGAATCAATACAATGTAATACATCACAATTATAATAAATACATGTTACATGATAAAATAGAAATATTAATTTTACAAAATTTACATATAATATGTTAAATATACTTTGAACTATTTGAAGTCACCAGCTACAACTAATTAATAGGAGTCTGAAATGGTTTCAACAGTTCTTTGGAATATTTTCCAATTTCTTTTCTAGTGTCTATTTCTCTTAGCTCATATGTGGTATCATTAAAATTTTTAAATATTTCATAGGGACCTTTATACAATAGGTTCATCCTATGATATTGTTTCTTTAAAGCATTGGATAATGAAATATCCCTTATGAGAACTTTGTCTCCAACTTTGGGATTCCACTTCCTTTTATGTCTTTTAACCTTATTGTTGCGCTTTTCTGCGCGACATTCTAACCTTTCAATAACTCTTTTACATATTTCCTCGGATGTCTCCGGGATTTGACTTTTATCAATGATAGGTAATGGTAAATTAGCAATTAACCTGTCAGGTTGTTTACCTGTCATTAGGAATATGGGTGCTTCCCCAGTATTGACATTAATTGAATGATTCATAACATTCTCTATGACGCTGATATGTTTTAAACCAGTCAGAATGTTTATGATGGGTCAAAATTCTTAAACTTGTAGTAATTTCCCTATTAACTCTCTCACAGGGATTACTTTTTGGGTGATATTTACTACAATGGTACAATTTAATTCCTATCGCAGTAAGTTTATCTTTAAACTTAGGACTTGAGAACACTGAAGCATTATCACTAAGTAGTGCATCAATAGGTCCATAATTAGGTAAATAATCTCTCACAATTTTACCTAGGCAAGCTCTGCTATTTACACTTCTTAATGGATATATTTTTACAAATTTTGAGAATACATCAGATAATACAAGAATATGCTTGTAACCAAATTGAGTAGTAGGCATTTCTCCATGAGTATCCGTTACTACTAAGCTATTTACTTTGTTCCTTAATATGTTTTGTGGAACTATATCATATTTTACGTTCATACATTTAGCTTTTTGACAAGTTATGCATGAAGAAGTAAACTTTCTCAACTTTTTATCTAAATGTTTAACATAAAAAAATTCACTTATGTTGAGAGCTAATTTTTCACAACCTGCATGATTTAAGCCGACATGAAAAGTTCTAAATAGTGGAACTTCCATATTATTAGGAATTATAACTTTCCATTTTTTCACATTTCTCCCATGTAATTTGTAAAGAATGTCATCCTTTATACCGATTTTCTTATTACAATCAATTCCATTTTTGTCATCATTATTTATATCTCTCGCACTATACTTCAATCGTTGTAACTCTATATCAGATTTTTGATGCTCAACAATGTCTTTCATCCAACAATGAAAATCCTTTGTCTCTATACAGTTTTACATTAAACATTACTACTTCGTGTTTAGGAGTATGTACAGTTTCAGGTATTTTCCCAACACTTTTCAATCTAGACAGGAGGTCAGCAAACACATTCTGTTCTCCTTCTATGTGTTTTATTTCAATATCATAGGAAATTATTTCCATGATCATCCTACTCAGTTTATTATTGGATAATCTACATTTACTTATAAAACTTAGTGAAATGTGGTCACTATGAACAATAACTTTGTTTTTATAAACATAAATTCTAAATTTATTTAGAGCATAAAATATTGCTGTAAGCTCCAACTCTGAAACAGTGTAATTTCCTTCAATGATGGTAGTCGAGCGCGAAGCTGTCGACACAACATACTGTTGCCCATCATCGTCAAATTGAGTTAAAACAGCACCGAGGCCAGTTTTACTCGCGTCTGTGTATAAATGGAATTCTCTGTCCATTTTTGGTCTCTGTAGTGAAATACTATTTGCAAATAACTTCTTAACATATTCAAAAGTAGATTGATGGTCCTCTGTCCATCTCCATTTACTATCTTTCTTCAGCAGCCCTCTCAGCTTACTAACCGCTGAGGCATAGTTGATGACAAACTTCGAATAGTAATTTAAGATTCCTAAAAATCTACGAAGTTGTTTTATGTTCTTTGGTGAAGGAATTTCTAAGATTCCTTGAACCTTGTCTGGGTCAGGAGTAATCCCTTTATTAGAGATCCTATATCCTAGGAATTGAACCTCCGACCTAACAAACACAGACTTTTCTAGGCTGACTGTCATACCACTATTCTTTAATTGAGACAACATTAAATCAATATGAGATATATGATTCTCAAAAACATTATCAATAATAATTGCATCGTCAACATATATAGTACAATGTCTTTTAACATCATCAGATAGTACAATATCTAGGGCTCTAAGAAGCGCACTTCCGCTATTTCTTAGACCGAATGCACACCTGGTAAATTCATATACTTTTCCATTATGTATAAAAGCTGTATAGGGCCGAACTTTGGGGTCTAGTTCTATCTGCCAAAATGAAGAAGTTAAATCAATAGAACTAATAAATCTACCAGTTTTCATATTTGCTATAGATGCTTCAATAGTCTCGGGCCTATAATTATCCCGGACAGTGAAAGAATTAGTCCTACGACTGTCTAAACACAGGCGAATTTTGCCATTAGGTTTTTAACACCCAGCAAATATGGTTGGCGTAAGGAGAATCAGATTTCTGTATTATTCCTTGCATTAACATGTCATCTATCATTTGATCTGCCTGCTCTCTGATGGCAATAGGGATGGGTCTACTTTTAATATTTATAGGTGGATGTTCCATCACTTTAAAGGAATATTTAAAACAGTTGCACAATCCTGGCTTCGAAGAAAAAGAACTCTTATTTTTCATTAAGATGTCATACAACATGCCTTTCTGTTCATTGTTTATGCCATGAGTGTCTTTAAATTTTTCCTTTATCATTTCACAGATGTCTTTTTCAAGTTCGTCACTCACACAATATAATAGAGGAATTTCATCATACTCAGTATTGCAAGAGACACATTCTAAATCACAACATTTACATGCGACATAATCGTCAGCAAAACCATTTTCATTATTAAGGCTTTCTTCGCCCTCGAAACTTTTGGCGGAAGTACAATTTACTGCAATATTATCTTTGCATTTGGCATCCACGGCCATTCACCAATTCCCTCTCCTCATGAACAACAATATTCTCTATAAAAATGTGTTCTTCAGCAATGTCACTCTCCTTCTTACTTAGATTCTTATTCTCTCATATTCATTATCAAATGGGATGACGACTCTCACATTATCTTCATTATACAAGGAAATATTCTTACACTCAAAATTTATTATGGCATTATATTGTTCCAACAGGTCGCAGCCTATTAACATATCACAAGACAAGTATGAGAAATTAAACATATCGCACTGAAGTAATATCCTCCGATATGTAAATCTAGAAGGCACTGTAGCTTAATTGGCAGTTTCTTCTTGCCTATCGCAAGAGTTCAATACACTCCACATATTCTTACAGTCATTATCTTATTCCCTTTGTTGACTAAGAAATTATAAATTTCTGATCTATTGTTGTGTTTGAGCAGCCGCTATCCGCTATGCAAGTAACATCATTGTTAAAAATATTTACTTTAATTTTGGGTGGTCGTCCTATGACTTTAATTCTTTATTAGTAACAGGCATAGTATCCTGATTCTTAGAAATATTCAAATGATTATTCAATATTATGCTATCTCGCTGTCTTGAGGTACATAACTTACTATCTCCTCTCATATTTGCTGGTACAATTTCTAAATTTTGAAACCTATCAAAGCATCTATTTAGGACCCCTAAGTTCATAACGATTGAGGTACATTGCGGAGTCTTTAATGTACCTTCTATGCGTTTAAAGCATGAGGTATCCTGTGATTTACTTCGTGGTCATTTTCATTACTAGGTATATCTTGACTTTGGTTGTGAATAGTTACAGAGTCTATTCTATTTTGCTCTGTCCTATCACTAGTTTCATTAATTTGACAATTTTGTTGTCGTTGGAAATACCCTTTATTTTCATTACCATAGGTATTCCTTCTTCTTTTACCTCTACAGGGAGAAGTCCAATACCTATTTCTATTTTCTCCTACTCTGTTAACATCCATATAATTAATTTGTCTGTCATTCCTATTTTCATACGTTTGAAACCATCCATTCTGGTTATTGTTACTATAATTATTAGTCATCCTATTTTTATTTGGGCTGTTTCTATTTTGAACAAACCTATTATTATTGTTGCCCTGTTTGAAACTTCTTTCTCTATTCTCATTATGATATTCATCATTTCTTTTAGTTACAAAATACCTTTCTTATTATAGGGCTCTGCCCCTTCCCCAAATAAATTTCTTTTACTACATTTATCTACTTCTCTTTTATTCTCTAGTAGAGCTAACAACTCTAACATTTCAGATACATTTTGCGCTCTGGCTACTATCAAATGATATCTAATCTCATCTGGGAAGTGATGCGATAACATAGAAATTAAAGTTCTCTCATCTATTGGAGGCTGTAACAATGATGCCATTTTTGCCTTCTCCAAGAAATAATTAAGATAACCTTGTTTACCATTGCTGGAGAATTTTCCACTAGTTAGGTCTAACCTTAGTTTGTTTTGTCTTTCTGGTCCCCAGTAATAACCTAAGAAAGCATTTTTAAATGTTTGATAAGTCATTGAATCATGGCAAGCTATCTTAAACCAAGACTCTGCATTGTCTTTTAAACTTTTTCTTATGAAGAACATTCTGAACTTGTCTTCTATTCCTTTGATTTCGAAGTATTCTTCAATTTCCCTAATGAAATCAGTAGGGCTTTGGCCTACAGTATCACCAAAATTAGGTAAGTTAATTTCCCCTAAAAGATTAGCAGGAATTTTACATACATTTTTACTACTACTACTAGAAGGAGGATCATTATTAACATTACTAGAATGTCCTGACATAACCTCAATCTCCGTTTCACTAGTTTTTGACACATATTTGTTTTCAAGTTCAACAATCTTAGTTATCCATCCTTCAACTTGTTCTTTTATAATAATTACTTCATTTGATATCTTTGATTGAAGTTCTTCATTACCTAAGATAACACTTTCTTCGGAAATTTTTAGTCTATCTTCGACTTTAGTTCCTAATTCTTCGATTTTATCTTGGCAACTTTGCCTTACCTCAATCAAAGATGTTTCTATTTGATTATGAGTTTCATCAATCTTTTCATTACATTTTTCTATCTCATTTTTACAATCTTTGGCTATATTTACTATTCTCTTTTCCAGTTTAGAATTGTTTTGTTTGCATTCTAACCTAATGCTTTCTAACTTTTGATCTAGTTTTAAGTTATTTTCTTTAATTTCTTTCTTTATATCTTTACTGAGATTGGAAATTAGGTTTAAATTGTCAGTTTTAATTTCTCTTAACTCTACACTGTTCTTTTCTAATTTATTGCTAAGATTAGTTACATTAGCTTCTAATTTACTACTGAGAATTGAATTGTCATTCCTAATTTCCTTTAATTCATCACTATTCTTTTCTAATTTGTTACTGAGATTTGAAATATTATTACTGAGATTTGAATTGTCATTCCTAATTTCCTTTAATTCTGCACTATTCTTTTCCAGTTTATTATTAATATCAGAAATGTTATTTATTAATAATGCTACCCAAGAAGGTGTATCATTAGTTTGATTATTTTCATTGTTACACAAAATTAAATTTTCTTGGCCTTCACTAATTTGTTCGTTTTCAATATTAACAGTTTTACAAGTTATATTTTCGTTATTGGCCATTGTTGGGTATTTTAATATTTTCTTATTTCTTAAAAGCATTAATTGTTATTATTACTAATTCACTTTTCACATATAAATTTTAACTGTACTCACTTTTGAAGATTTTTATTACTTTCCTCATTCTCGTGGTCCTTGGTTCGATTCAGGTTTACAGGTCCCTGGTTCGATTCCCATTCGAGCCCTCGTTGATGCGCCATTTGAAGTTGTATTTAATTTTATGCCCCTCGTTGTGGAGACATTTAAAGTTGGGTTTCTCGGTGAGATATCCGAAGTTGAAGATTTGTGATATAACTTAAATCACTTTAAATCTGCCACGGCATTAATAACTCTCTTCAGGGGAATGAGGAAATGTTTCTTACACAAATGACAACACTTTATTAACAGTTGAACGATAAGTTAGTTTATTTAAAACTCTCACTTTGGTCAAGATGAATCTTGTAATTTAAAAGTTCCAAAAGATTCCGGCTTAGGTTGATATTTTTCACTTCTAGAAGATTACCATTTTATGTATTTAATGGATGACGAATGCTAACGGTCAATCCAGTCATTATTATTCATTATTTTCACTTAGAAACTGTTTTTCACCAAGATGGATGACTATTATATCACTATATAATCTTTCATACTTTTAACACTATTTCTTTCAACCAACATCAATAAAATAAACAATTATTTCCTTATTCTTTAAGGAGCAGTCGCTGAACATGACCGACCATCTTCAAGTATTGTAGCCATCTTCTTATTTCAGTTATAACCTCTATGGTCTGATTGGTCCAACAGAAAAGGAAGGAGTATTTTCAAGTTAACTTCTATCCAATTCCACCAATCCCATTTATTTCTTTATAAAAATTATCAATTTGAATATTTGAAGTATTTTACATACTGCATCAGTTATAAAAACATCTAACTGTATTAACAGTTTATATTGACTAGTTATTTTTTTTTATATACTTATAAAAAAATTTGAATTCTATAAATCAATCTTATGACCATTCTTCATATAAATAAATATAATTATAAACAAAACAAAAACCCTTATTATTATTATATGGGGATAAATATCCGGTTTTAAGATTACAGTCAAAAGAATGCCAGAGCAAAGATTACCTAAAATTGTTATGGAATGGATCCCAATAGAAATGAGGAAGAAAACTTGGATAGAGGGGGTACAAGCAGCTATGAATATCAGAGGATTGGAGGAGGATCAATGGATGGACAGAGAGGAATGGCGTTTGGTTTCCGGAAGACGGCGACAGCTGCCATGATACCGGATGATGATGATGATATACTTACTTACTTACTTACTCACTGGCACTATCGAACCCGTAGGTTCATGGCCGCACGGACATAAGCTCTCCATACATCCCTATCCTGAGCTAATGCTTTCCAATCATTCCCTGTATAATCTACTTCCCTCAAATCATAGTTAATGTTATTCTCCCACATCATTCTTGGTCTACCAACTGGGCGTTTTCCCTCTGGCTTTCCTACAAGAAGCTTCCATGCAAGTCTCCCATTCCCCATACGTACAACATGGCCTGCCCATCGCAGTCTACGACACTTAACGGTTCCTATTATATCTGGCTTCCTATAAAGACCATGTAGTGCATTGTTATGTAGTCTTCTCCATTCACCTGTCTGTTCATCTCTCTTTGGTCCAAAAATTGTCCTAAGCACTTTATTCTCAAATACCTGTAATCTCCTTTCCTCTCTTAAAGTAAGAGTCCATGTTTAGCACCTATATAATATAACTGGTAGAATAATAATTTTATATATTTTCAGTTTAACGTTTTTTGAAAGGAGTTGGGACATCAAGAGTCTCTGCAATGCATAATAGCATGCATTTCCAGAATTGAGCCTATGTTTAATTTCTTTGTGCATCTCATTCCTATTTGTGATTATTGTTCTTAGGTATTTGAATTCAGCCACCTCCTCAAAATTTCCCTCATTTGTCATTAGCTGTCCATTTCCATTATGTAATGAATTTCTACGTGTGACCATATATTTAGTTTTACTGATATTTACTTCCAGTCCTAATTTCTTAGTGTTACTCAATAGTGTGTGCGTGTTGGCCTTTAGTATCTCCTCGCTATCGGCCAGTAGTACTACATCATCAGCATAAACTAACAGCTTATTAATACCATTGAGTTGTAAGCCTTCTTCATTCTCTAAAGATTTAATGGCATGCTCTAGTACAAAATTAAATAGTAGAGGAGATAGTGCATTTCCTTGCTTCAACCCATTTACTCTTTGTGCCATTTAGACACATTCGTATAAGTCTAACTAACTTTTTAGGAATTCCGAACTCCAACAGGATACTATATAAATTCTCCCTCTTAATTGAGTCATATGCTTTTTTGAAGTCTACATAAAGTTGATGTACAGTACCATTATATTCCCATTTATTTTCTAAAATCTGTCTTATACTAAAAATCTGATCTGTTGTAGAACTGTTTCTTCTAAATGCACATTGATGATCTCCTAGAATGTCATCAATATAGGGAGTAAGTCTGCTTACTAATATATTTGTTAGAATTTTGTACGAAGTTGAAAGTAATAAGATGCCCCTGTAGTTGTTGAAATCAGTTTTATCTCCTTTCTTATAAATTGGTACGATAATTGATTCCTTCCATTCATCTGGAAGAGCTTCTTTTTCCCAAATCATACTAATCAACCAGCGTATCTTGTCCATCAATTTTTCTCCCCCTGATTTTATCAGTTCTGCTGGGGTCTCATCTGAACCTGATGCTTTATACATCTTCAATTTTTCAATTGCCATTTCAACCTCTGATGTACTTGTCTCTGCGACTAGCATTTCTGCTGTCTGTAAATTATCCTTCACAATGTCCTGTTCTGTATGTACATTTAATAGCTGATTAAAGTAACTTTTCCATCTATTTAATATGCTCCTGGAATCTGCAATCATATCCCCATTTTCATTCCGAATTATGTTTGTTCTAGCCTGAAACCCTTTCTTCTCTATACCAATTCCCTGATATAATTCTCTAATGTTCCTATTTTTTGCCTTCATTTCAAGATCATTAATCTTCTCTCTCAAATATTCCCTCTTTTTACTCTTTAGTAACTTGGTGGTTTCCCGTCTAATACTACCCAATTGCTCTAAATTTACCTCATTTGGCTCGTGTAACCATTTCATTTTTGCTAGCTTTCTTTTCTTTACAATGTTGGCACATTCCTCATCAAACCATTTCTTGTTTTGCCTCTTTTTTGAACAACCAATGATTTCTGATGCTGACAATTTAATAGTATCTCTTATAGCCTCCCATTCTTTATTTATATCAGTTTCTTCTTCGTTTGCCACATTGTCATCTGAAGAATCCAGTACTTCAAATCTATTAGCAATTTTGATTTGGTATTCTTGCCGCACTTCATCACTTTTCAAGTTTTTTAATTCAAATTTTACAGAATCATCTTTAGCGTTTGTTCCTCTCATAAGCGATAGCCGTTGTCTGACTTTCACTCTGACCAGATGATGATCCGAATTGCAGTCTGTCCCTCTAACTGATTTAACATCGATGATGCTACTGTGCCAGCGTTTATCCACTAATACATGATCTATCTGGTTCCGAGTTTCTCCATCTGGGGACGTCCAGGTGTATTTATGAATATCCTTATGCTGAAATGTTGTGCTCTTAACAATGATATTCTTCGATGTGGCAAATGTGACTAATCTAACCCCATTGTCGTTACTATCTTCATGAAGACTGAATTTGCCTATTGTTGGTTTGAATATATCTTCCCGCCCCGCTTTTGCATTAAAATCTCCTAAGACAATTTTCATATGATATCGTGAAAGACTATCAAATAAGCATTCTATTTCTTCATAGAACTCATCCTTGATCTTGTCATCTTTATCTTCTGTGGGGGCATGTACATTTACAATTATAAAATCATGTCGTTTACCCTTTAGAATTATGTATGATATCCTATCACTAACAAACTTAATATCTCGGATAGCGGATAGGATCCTCCTTCGGACTAAAAAACCCGTTCCAAATGCAGGCCTTTCTGCACCCCCGTAGTATAATGCAAAGCTTCCTGATTCCTGACTACCTTCTCCTGGCCACCTAACTTCCTGTAAAACGACTATATCCAAGGGCGATTTATCTAGTTCCGCGTTAATATCTCTATTGTCCCGCTATTGTATAAAGTCCTAACATTCCATGTTCCTAGGAACATGTCCCTGTGTTTGAGCCTTTGGCATGGGTTCCCTGAAGTAGTCCCCGCCCGGAGAACTGAATGGGGGACTATTTGACCTCCGGAAAATTTTACCCCAGTTGAACCCATGTCCGCATTTCTTCACGGTTCTATTTTTACGGTGAAAGATCGTCACTCTATCGACCAAGGTACTTTTTTCGTCTGGCTTATCACCTTCGACCATGGGTAACCCTATCGGCAGCAATGATACCGCCGGCATAGCTCTCAGGATCATTTAAGCACGCAAGCCACTCCACCACGACAAGGTAAAGATACCATGGAGGGTGATGATATATATATATATATATATATATATATTTGACTCAATGGCGCTTTCAAAATCACATGTTCATGGCACACAGACATAAGCTCTCTATACATCTCTATTCTGAGCTTATGTTTTCCAAACATCTCCTGCATAATTTAGCTACATCAAATTATGGTTGATGACATTCTTCCACCTCATTCTTGGCATATCCACAGAATGCTTTCACTCTGGTTTTCCTGCAAGGAGATTCCATGCCCCTCTTTCATTCCACATATTAATCACATCTAAAGCTCCAATTACGCTGATTTTTTGAGAATACCTTCCTTGTTTTATTTGAAGAGCACACAGAAATTAATTTTGAAGTATCAGAATTTGTGACCGCTAGAGAGTGTTTTAAATTTTCGTCTAAAGTGAATTCCTACACTTAATGTTCCGATATTGATGGTTATGTACAGTTAATGACAAATTAGGGAATTTTTGAAGAAGTGGCTGAATTCAAGTACCTATAGGGATAGTTATTACAAGTGGATATGAAACTACCAGCTGACTGGTAGTCCAAGGAATGTTTAAGCTAGTCAAATCATGGTTGTTTAATCTTATTTAATTTATGTTAATGCCACATACTGAGCTTCGTTGTGAAAAATCTAAAATACTTGCTGTTACAGAGATTTTCAATTTTTATTCAGATTAACCTCACTCCTATATTCCAATTTTGTTGGTAAACGAACTTGATATTAATTTTTTAATTTTATTTTCTAAGCTTAGTTTTGAGTTAAAATTGCAGTTGTTAGAAAGTTAAATAAAAGATACACACACATAATATATATATATATATATATATACGAATATATAAAGGTCTCAGTGAAGGTGTGAAGTCTGATTATAATGCCGTAAAACTTGAACAATTCGTTTTTAATACATAACATTTAAGCTACACAGAAAATTTCAGATTGCGCTTCTATACGGATTATTTCTACAACAGGGCACACGAGGAAGCTGATGATGGAGTATATTACAAGTATTTTAATCACTATATAACGTCCATTGGAATAAGAGCAGCAATCTTTGATGATGAAGTGAATGCTATTGAAATTGCTCTCATGCATATAGTTCTTTCAAATAACTAGTTCCAAAATTCTGTATTTCTCATTTATTTTAAATATGTCAAATAATTGTACACGCTTACAAGATCATTGTATTATTATCGAACCTCTAAATATTTTGAAACCCTATTTCGCTACAAAGGCATATTGGGGTTGTAGCTTACTATAACAATATTGTACTATACATTGTGAAACATAAATATTATCTCATGTTTTGAATAAGTGTTATGAATTACATAAATCGTCTATAAGTGTCTTAGAAAATACTGCATATTGTTATGAAGTTCATAAAATGTTTATAGTAATTTTGGTTCTTATTGAGGCAGAAGCCTCACCATCATTTAAAATTAAGTTTAACCAGAATTGTTGTCTTTCGAATATAGGACAATAAAATAAAACATCTTTTACAGATTGTATTGATTCTTGACATTTAAAATTAAGATCACTGCCTGGGTTAATATTATATCTCTTAAAATAACTTCCAAATTGTCCATGGCCAGTCATAAATTGTGTTAAAATGAAATTTGGAATAACACGTTTTGCATTTTGCCTATGATGTACTATAGGAAAGAAGAGATCTTTAGTCAAAGCACCATTTGCACTCCTTATGAAATGTTCATTCCAATCAGTGATGATATAGTCCAACAGTTTCTTTTTAATATAGCATATTGAACACTTTGAAAATTAATAATGAAGCTCAGAAGATGTTGCGGATTTAGCTAATTGATCAGCACGTTCATTTCCCACAGTTCCCTGGTGCCCTTGTATCGAAGACAGGCACAGGTGATTTGTGTAATTTTTTATGTTATTTCTGATTTCTACTGAGTTCGGATTTAAATTAAATTTATCTGTGATCGATTGAAGTGCAGCCTGCGAGTCACTAAAAATGCGTGCACTACATTTGTGTTGAAGACACCACTGTACTGCTTCTTTTATAGCATATAGTTCAGCTTGGAAAACAGAACAGGTAGGCGAAAGATTGAATAGTTTGAAGAAGACTTCATTGTCTTCACAATAAACTACATAAACACATCCAACTTGTACTCCCTCTTCTCCTGCAGCAAATCTTGTTCCGTCCGTGTAAATGGTATAGGTATGGGTGTTTCCACAGCTTTGCACGTATATCTGTGGCAGGATGTCCAGCAGCCATGAATGACATATCAAAAGTAAACTGTTGAAATATCTTTGTAGGATTTATTTTAATATTGTTTAAGCCAGCTATATAAAGTGCACTTAGATGTAGAGGAGGAATACCAGCAATGACAAGTGCTGCATCAGAGGAAATTTTACGATAAGTTTTACATATATGTAATGCAAATCTTCGTTGAATGTAGTATAATTCCTACTGAACATACTTTTTGCTTAAAATATCTTGATATGCAGCAACACAGTATATATCAACAGAGGTTTAACAGCACCTTTATATATCATTTTCACTATCTCTGACTTTAATCCCCAAGTTGGCCTGCTTGCCATTGACAGACATCTAAGGAATTTGCTACTTTTGGCAAATAGTGTTTTAAATGAGGTCTAAATGTAAGTTTTGGATCTAAAATTACCCAGATAATGTATACTGTTGACAAATAAAATGTCTTGGCCATTAATTTGTAAACCTTGGTTTAGTTCTATATTTCTCCTTCTTGTAGTGAGAATTGCTTGAGACTTGTGGGGGTTGAATTGTAGTTTATTTTGTACTCCCCAATGGAATAGAATATCTAGAGCCGTATTGCCAATTTGAACAAGTGTCTGCGCATCAGTACTTCCGATAAGTAAAAGCGCATCATCTGCATGAACAATAACCTTACAACAGTTTGGTAACTCTTGTTTTAGTAGCTCATCATACAGGATATTCCATTATCCTGGGCTGCAGGCAGATCCCTGGGGGCATCCTTGAGATACGCCAGTTTTAAGAGATTCATGGCATATAGTAATCTTCGTTTTGCGATTTTGAAAATAATTTTGGATAAGTTTATACAGATTTGGGACCTTTTTTCTGCTTAAGCTGGTAGAATATTTTGGGCCACCAGGCATGATTAAAAGCCCCAGATACATCTAAAGAAATAAGAACACCCAGCATTTTCCGTCGGAACGTTTCATTCATCCAGTCTACCACATAACAAACATCTTCAGTTGACTTCTGTGGCGTGCACCCAAATTGTTCATTACTCAGTAATTTATTGGAGTATAAATGATGCATAATCCTATCAATAATTTGTTTTTCTAGAATTTTTCCAAGAACAGGTATTAAACTAAGTGGTCCAAAAGAATTTATATGACATTTATTTTGTGAGGTTGTCTTGGGTATTATCTTAATCGCAGCTAATTTCCATAAATCAGGGAACACTCCCAATCTCAGACAATTATTATAAATTGTCAAGAAAAACGTTGGAAACATGGGGTGAATACGCTTAATTATATTGGCAGAAATAGCATCTATGCCTGGAGCGTTTTGATCAACTTGACTTAAGATCACCCATTCCACTTTTCTCTCGTTAAACACTATATCGTCTTCAGTATCAGGAGGAGAAAGAACGATGTTCCTAATTTCTTGCTGCTTTACATTGTCTTCTGTATCATTGGGCAAGAAATTTTCATCAAAGGCTCGAACAGGTTCTAGAGCTGTTTTCGTGAAGCTCTGTTAAGTTTCCATAGTTTGAGTAATTGCATTACAATTTACAGGTTTACGATAAAATGTATATACTACATTCCAGGGATTATGTTATTTTGGATGAAACATAATTATTTCCAGCTATTTTTCTTAGCCTCATATATTTCCTTTTTGTGAATATTCTCAAATTTCTTATATTCTATTTCATATATATTTCGAAGGACAGTACATTTGAATCTTTTAAATCTTTTCCGACGTGCAAGACAGCGTTTTCTTAATATTTCTAAGTTAGTTGACCACCAGTAGTTCTTGAGTTGTTGTTTAGATAATTTAAGCAAATGTAAATCGGAAATATTTTGTACTGTATCAGAGTGAGTATCGTCAACGGTTCTGTTAAGAGATTCCAATGTATCTGCCTTACCTATACGATCAGAGAAATTAGGAAGCCTTGACACAACAGCTTTTTCAAAATGGTGCCATTTAACATTATTTGTTTTGTATTTGCACGTAAGATTTAGGTGGCGAGGAGGAGAATTGTTTTGTATGTTAGCAGTTAGCTTAAGTTTAATTAGTTTATGGTCAGAAACAATAGGAGTGTCACTGACCAACCAATCAGCAACGTACGGCAGTAATGAAGCATTACAAACACTGATGTCAAGGTGATTTTGTTAGTTGTTTCGGCTGTGTGTTGGAACATCACTATTATTGAGAATAATGAGATTGTGTGATCAGCAGAAATCATAACAATTTGATCCTCGTTCATCATTCACAGGGCTATACCAAGCACTGTGTTTCGCATTTATATCACTAACTAGTAACATAGTTTTTTTTTTTCTCTACTTCAGTACATAATTTATCCAGTGCTGAAAGCGCATTTTCGATGTTGATATCTCCATCAAAATATAAATTACAGAGCCATGCATTTACATCACCGAATTTCATATTGACTACTACGCAGTCCGAAGTGCAGTATTGAGTTAGTTTTAATATATTTACATGGCTGATCATATTGGTGTGTCCACAACATGCAAGCAGACGGTACCTGCTTCAAAACCAAGTACCTTGTCTCCTCTTATACATAAAATTATAAGATCGTCTAGAGAAGGATTAAAATTTGAAGACAAAACCTGCATTTGTTAATATTTCTTGTGTTGCAAGTAATGATTTGTACAAATGTTGTTAAAAATTGTAAGGTTAGCCGTAATTAATTTTATATTTTAGATTTTACTATGTTTAGCATAGATCAATGTAATAGCACAGAAAAATACTAATGTTACTTGACCAACACAAAAAAAACAATATTCCAATGTATGTCACCACTCATATGGTTGTAAAGTTAATGAATAAATGGATGAACTTTCAAACAAAGACAATAGCATTCAACAGTCATTTCCAGTTGATTTAAGATTTCAAAGAATAAAATTTAAAAAATAGAGGAAAGAATGATATTCCCTTAATACCTCAATAATAATAATATCATGCAAAAGAAAAAGAGAGCTATATAAACTGTATAAAAATAGTTGTACCCTTATCTTAAATCATGCTTTGAACTGTATAGCAACATATTAAGGAAAATAATTAATGATGCAAAACTGAAGTCCAACAGGGATTTATTATAAAAACAGAAAACAACGGAAAAGCTACATGGGATATTCTAAGAAAATAATATAGAAAAAGTAATTAAAAGAATTGCAATATCTGTCAATGGTACAATAATTAAAAACTGAGATGTATAACAACATCTTTGGAAATGTTGTTCTGAGTCAAGCAACAATAACTGACGATCAATAACTGACTTGATACCACACGAATATCAAAAACACAGTATTCTTAACACCAGAAGAGATGTTTAAAGTATTTAACAAACTGAAAAATAGTTTTGCATTGTAGAATTAATAACACACCAGACATTATTTTTAAAAGTTGTGCCTGTTTATTGATGACATCATTAATAGCTATTTTTAATTTATCACTGATTCAAGGGAAATTTCCTAAAATTTTTACAATAGCGAAATTTCGTCCAATTTTCAAGAAGGCTGAAAAACTAAACATTGAAAATTATAGACCTATATCACTACTATAAATTTTATCGAATATTCTTTAAAAGTTTATGTACAATAGTCTGGTTCCTTTCCTGGACTTGCAGAAAAATTGTTTATTTCATAATGAAAGTAACAGAACACAAACAGTTGAAATTAACAATCTCCAATCAAATTCAACATCTATGGAGCATAGAGTACCCCAATGATCAATAGCTAATAAACATTAAACTTTAAATAAATGCGAATAAAACTGTCAACAAGTATTTTAATCAACGAAATCTGAATAATCCCATCAACATTATTCTTAATGATGGCTTAATAAAAGAAGCAAATTGTACCTAATTTTTAGGTGTATAGATTGATTCGAATCTATCGTGGGAATGCCATATACAACGCTTATCTCTAAAAACTTAGCGAATTATGCTATGCAATTTGGATCCTCTCTAGAATATTACCAGAGGAGGTCTTAGGACCTATATATTTTAGATTGTTAACATTGTAACTGGGGATCAACACCAATATTAACTCAAATACTTAAATAACAGAAAAGCATTATTAAAATAATGAAGCAAGCACCAATCCCAGCAGAAACTAAGAAACTCTTCAGAGAAATAAAATTATCTGTTCCTTGTATTTATATTTTAGAATAAGTTTGCTTAATTCATCAAAATTTAAAAATCTTCAAAATAAATTCATATATAGCCTACATGAGTATAAAAGTGATACCACTACAGGCTCAGAAGGCCCATGGGGTAGAACGTTAAGGCTCCCATTTTTTCTGGATAATTGGCACTTGATGTCAGCCGGGTTGTCAGCCTTTACACCAGTACAAGTGTCTGGTACTCATTTCCGTTAGATGCTGAGTCGACCCCAGGGTCATAGTGCCGCCAGAAGGTTTGGGTCAGTTTAAAAATCCTGAACCCACCGGGGCTCGAACCCTCGACCTTCCGGCTTGTAGCTCAGTACCTTAACCACTACCCTATGGCATGCCCCCTACATGAATACAACACTAGAATAAATCTAACAATATACACTTATATTGTCACAGGCTTATCAGAAGTATTAACAGCAAATCACATAGAGGTAATCATCTCCCTTCCATTATTGAACTTCTTATAAACAACAATTTAAGCATGCTCTAAAGAAAATCTTATAATCTCACACACCATTTAACATAAATGAATACCTAAATTTAAAATTATAAATATAATTTGATTAATATTACATAAATGTCTTTTCTTGTGAGACTAATGCCCTTTGGTATTTTTTATGTTACATGTAACTGGAGCTGATCAACTTATAAGGAGGAATGAGACATGTATCATTCTACTTGTGGTTTGGAGGAGGCTGGTGAAAGACGACTGTGCATCTGCCAGCAATTCCACAAGTGGACAATGGTCTCAGGATGACTATTTAGAGATTGTTTGAATATTACTTTTTAGTCCTGAATTTTAATTACAATTTAATGTTATAAAAATATTGATGACATATATTCTTTTAATAATTATAGTTACATTATATTCAAATCAACATTTGTATGTGTCAAGTTTCAAATGACAATGTGAAATAATTTTGCTATATATTATATATTATTATTTATGTATAAATTGGAATTGTAAAACTTCTATGATGTTGTGATGATTAATAAAGAAATTAATTAATTAATTTCAAAAATTGGTAATAAGTAGAAGTATGAGGTAATATATCCATCTTAATTATCACTTCACTACTTCCAGGAATGTGGCCTTCTTTAGCTTGTCATCGTTTTCACTAATATATACATTATATAAGTCAGTGAATTCAATAACCTCAGTTGTAATTTGTTCTACAAATATTCCAGGAAAGTTTAAAGAAAAAATAGCTAAATTTCAACAAATATTAGGTACAATAGTACACAAAAATATAATGTAATTAAATAGGAAATATTTTCATGTAACCTCATAAAAATATATTTTTCACCAGACTAGTTTTGAAGACAATCTCATTCATCACGAGCTATACTCCACACAGGGAAACATTTTCCAGCAGTTCAGAAACATTTTTGAAATACTGTTTTTCCAAGAAAGGCCTGTTCAGTATGAAGTAGTTTTGAAAGAGAGGACTCAAGAAAAGTGTTCATTTTCTCAATATAGTTCAATAAACTGGTTAGTGTTATGCAATGGTAGTTTGATATAAAAGCTTTTATTATCCTTTGTTCATAGTGGTGTGCATTCCACGTAACAAACATAGAGATGATGCAATAAATTGCTGAACATTCATAGTCAAATCTTCACAAAGAGGCAGTGTTCAATAGTTTGCACATAGATTAATATATATCTAATAATATACACCTAAATTGTCACAGGCTTAGCACAAGTATTAACAGCCTATCACAAGAAGGTATCAATCTATATCAATCTATATAATCATCTCCCTACCAATAACTTTTTAGAGGCAGACAATTTAAATTTGGTGTAAAGAATATTTTATAGTCTTACATACCATTAAGTATGGGTGAATACCTAAATTTAAAATTATAAGTAATATTTGATTGGAATTGTATAGCTATCCTTTCTCGTGAAAGTGCTGCCCCTTGATATTATGGTGTATTTTAGTTGCAATGTAAATTGGTTTTATTATATATTTATGTATGTGTTATATTCTATATTGCTGTTTATAATCTGGACACATCCTAAAGCATCTAGGATGCTCTAATTGATGTTAAATAAATAAATAAAAATAAATAAATATATACCCATGAATAGAGAGAACTAAGAAAAACAAAAAGAACACATATTAATATAGCAAAAGCAAAAGGGTTTGATGAAAGGATAGTAGACAGGAAAAATAAAAAAGTTAAAAAAGGCAAAATTAATTAACTAATGTACCGATACACTTATTTGTAAAAATATCTAAAATTCAAGAAATTAACTTTCATTGAAGCACAAAAAGTTGAAAAAAGATGAAAAAAATTTTCAATGTAAGATTGGCACTGCAAAGTGAATGCAGCCACAATAGAATAAAATAAGACCATTAAAAATGATAAAATGGAAGAAGAAAACAAATCAGCAATATATCAGTATAAATGAGAAGGTAATGATAAAATTATAAAATTTACATAGGGTAATCAAAAAAGAAATTTGTCAACTAGAGTGAAGGATCATCTTAGAAACTTCAAAAATTGGGGATGTAGAAAGGTCTGCGTTGTTGAATAAGAAACACATCAAATTGAAGTAAAGACTAAATTAATAAAGCAATTAAAGATCAAGTTACAGAACTTATGATTTGATAAAATCCATAAGAAGTACAAGAAAGAAAAAATGGATGAATTTTGAAATTCTGAGAGAAGTTGATTTGATTGGGAGGTTCATTGGTCCACAACAGATGGAGTAAAAAGCAGTGCTCCTACACAGAACAGCAATCATGGAATTTTTGAAGATTAAACCAACAAGGTTTTGAAACCTGTCTAATTAGAAGGCAAGATATGAACAGAGCTCACAAAGAATATATTTTAAATTTTAGATTAAGCATCACTTATCTACAAAACCAATATCTACACAATAAAAATAAAAATATAATTTTGTTTTGTATTACCCTTTTCTACGTAGACAAAGTTGGATGGGGATTAGAACTGACATCATGAGGTTTGACATGGATCAGTACTTAAACTTCATCTCATATTTTGGTTTTCTCTCCAGGAATAGATTTGAGAAGCTTTCTTTATAATCAAGTGGCATCTGACTGTTGATTTGACAGTAGGTAATCCTCAGCTTCTCCTATCCCAAAACAAATGTTGTTTACTAAGGGTTACATTGAATCAGTTTACTGATGGCAAATTGTACTGCAGAAATGCTATGTGCAGTTTTTTGTACTGTATAGTATCATACCTGTTTATTTTTACTTTTAAAAATAAGAAAAAAATTATAAAAGACTAAAATTTGTATGGCAGTTTTATCAGGAAACAAATTTTCCTATGCATCTTATCCAAAATTGTGTTATTTTAAACAGTGGTTAAACCAGGTTGGCATTCTAATGGGAATTCCACCAATTTTTTTAAATGGCCCTCATTTGTGAAATGCCCATTTGTATTTAATAATGCATTTCTATGTGTGACAATATATTTAGTTTTATTCATCTTTATTTCCAGCTGCAAGTATAGTAACAAGTAAAATTTATTTTCAAGAACTGGCGTTGATGGGAGGACAGTATTTCACATAGCTGCTGGGATGTGATTCCTGTCTTGTATATTCAAGGATTTTAGATTTGTGGTTACAAGATAAATAGTTATTAGTCTGGGAAAAGTTTGGACCAAACAAAGACAAACACACAGGTGAATGGAGAAAAAAGTACATTAGTGAGCTACATGGTCTTTAGGGAAATCAGATGTAATAAGAACAGTTGTCTTGCAGACTGAGATAAGAACTTTGAATATGGGAGAATAACATTTATAAAAATTTAGTAAAATAACATTTAGTAAAATTAATTATACAGGGAATGGAAATAAAGCATTAGCTCAGGTTAGGGATATGTGGAGAGCATATGTCTGAAAAGCCATGAACATCCAAGTTTGATAGTACCAGTGAGTTAATTATTCATCCTAATATTGTTGAAATTAATTTGGAGCATAGGAGCTTGTGTTGTATTGAGTAATTTGCCAATATGCTTCCCTTACATATTGATGTAATGTGAAATAATGTGGATATGCCTTCATAACTCATTGTGCTGCATCAAATGCTACATTGTGCTTATGCATCAGATCTACAGGTTGTCTCAAACCTTTACTGTGAGAATTATACAGATGGTAGAGGTCTGTGAACTGAGTATTTTGAGACAGACAAACATTGGTAGGTAGTGGAACTTACTTCTTGATTGCCATAACCCAGTATCAATATTGGTGGTATAGGGGTTAAATTCTCGCCTGTGGTTCCGAGAGTTTAATTCAAAGCTGGGAGGGGCCAATGAATTTACCAGGATGGAAAAATCCAAAGAGTTGCAGTTTCTGAATCTTAAGATTTTCAAGCTTGTTAAAGAATGTCAAGCCTAAATTAGAGCTATTGAGCAAAATTTAATCAGTCTTTCCCTTCCAGGTACTAGTTTTGTTGTTTGCTAGGTGTCAATTAACCACTTCTCAGTAACTGTCATCTGTAGGGAAATAAGCTTAACTAAATTATCTTGGTCAATAAATTCCAGATTGGAGCACTATTGGTCTGCTTTCTATATGATCAGACATAAACGAGATATTAAAATTGTGTATAATGTCTTCCAGAGAAGATTACCTTGGTAAGAAAAATAGTTGTGTAACTGTGATAGTATAGGCTATGTAAATATAAAAAGTAAAGTGATCCCACAACAGGCAGTGGGGTAGTAGGAGGTTAAGGCTCCCACATTTTCTAGACAATCGGCACTTTATGCCAGCCGGGTTGTCAGCCCTGCGTGACGGCCGCCTTTACCCCCAGAACAAGCGTCTGGTACTCATTTCCGTTAGAGGCTGAGTCGACCCCAGAGCCATAGTGCCGCCAGAGGGTTTGGGTCAGTTTAAAAATCCTGACCCCAACGGGACTTGAACCTACGACCGTCCGGCTTGTAGCTCAGTGCCTTAACCACTACGCTACATACATATTTTCAATTCAACATGTATATTTAATTTAGGCCGGACAACACATTATTAAAAAAAATGTGTTTCATATTTTTTACGAATGGAATAAAAAGTATAATTTAATAAACTTCTGTTATTAAAGGAAGAGAATTCGAGATTGAAGTTCTTAGGAAGATTTTTGGACCAAAGCTAAACGAACAGATGAGCAAATGGAGTAAACTATATTACAGTAAAGTTACATAATCTATATGCAAAATTATATATAATAATGTCTCATAAATTGCGATGGACAGGGTATGTAGCACAAATGGGGTATTGGAGAAGGTAATGAGAAAATCATGTTTTACGAAACCAGAGGGAAAACTCTGTAGGTCGGCCAAATTTGGCGTGGAGAATTACATTAACTATGATTCCTGAAAGTAAATTATACAATAAATAATTGGAAACAATCACTCAGGATACAGAGGTCATGTTCTTGCAGTCATTAATCTCCAGGTATAATAATGCCAGTGAGTCGGTTATAAAACCTGTTGATTTCTTGTAATACTTGACCTGAACCTTGAACAGAATAGTACTGGTACTCAAATGTTCTGAAGCTCTTGATTTGTCATCATTCGCTTGCGGGCTTCCCAATAATATTCAGCAATTTAGAATGGTGTTCCAACTATTTTCTGAAGATCAGAGCAGAACATCAGGTGATCCTTGTTCATTATCGTATTTGTGTTATTGCATACTATGCAATCTAGTAGCTTAATTTTATGTAGATGTGCTGCCAAGCACACCAGTTTCAAGATTAAATGATGCAACTGAAATTGATCGGGGGCTGTTTGGTACTGTATTTGTTTCTAGTAATGTCTACCTTGTAGAAAATGATTTCTATAAACTAATTTAACTCACTGGAACAATTGAAACCGTAATTCATGGCCACCAGACATAATTTAACCTCTCCATACATCTCTATTCTGAGAAAATGTTCTCCAATCATCACCTCTTTATAATTGGTTTACATCGAATCTTCTTTCTTCTTCGTATTTATAATTTGTTGGATTTTCATCCTGTTTTTTTTCAAAATCACTCCTTGGAGGAAGACATATTGGATGTGGACCCACTGTCTATCCATATCTTGACTGGTCTTCCTCTTGTTCTTCTCCCATCCTTCCTCGAATCATGGTTAATATTATTCTCCCACTTCATTCTTGTCCTACCTACTGGGCACTTTGCCCAAGGTTTCCCTTCAAGGAGTTTCCATACCTCTCTTTCATTCTCCATTCGTACCATACCGGTTTGTCCTGCCCATCGAAGCTTACGAGACTTAACTGTTCATATTATATATATTCTTATTATACCATGTAAGGGGCATGGCGCGCAAAAAGTGGATATCCGAATTTCGAGATAATTTTGATTTTAAAATGAAGCTTAGGAACGTCGAAGATGAAAACACGAAAAAAAAATTGCGGACTATCCAGAAACAAAGCTGTAAAATAACAATTTATGAAGAACTATTCCCTATGTTACCTGAAAGATTTGTGGTCGAGACGTCATATTCGATATCGAGACGTTAGTCCAGGGTGAAAACATGTAATTCTTCAATAGAGATGCGAAATAGATTAAATATTTTATTGTAATAAAAGTGCACTGATGTATTTCCAATATTTCTAAAATTATATAACAAAGAGTTTGAAATTTAATAAAAATCACATCCTCACATAGAGTTTTTTAAGAAAAATTGTTGAACTGAATCGATAATAATCGATACGTCATCGTACGTATTTCTCGAAAATGAACGTCAAATCAACCCTTATAAAATATTCAATAAATAGATGCCACTTATCTATAACAATCTTCGAAATTTGTAATGTAATTTATTAGAACCTAACTCATTTAAATTTCTCTAACCTGTGAAAGTATGGACTGGAAATAGAATGACATTTACATAATATTAACCAAATTATACTATATGTGCAAGAAACTAAAAGCTAACCTAACGTAATTATGTATATGAAACTATTACTCTAACCTAGTTTCTTTAGTGATGGTCCGCAGATTTTCTTGTGTTTTCATCTTTGGTGATCCCAAACTTAATTTTAATAGCAAATTTATATCGAAAAGGGCATGTCTCTTACAGTAAACGAGTGAAATGCGTATTTTGTAGTGCTTATAAATGTCACTACGGCAATGCAGATCTTTGACACGAAGATAATCCCGATCGTGAGCTATGGTTTGGAACTCATATGGCCTTACCTCACAAAGAACGACCTTAAGAACATAGAGAAAATTAAGTCAGTCTATCTAAAGAATGTATATCCAAATTTACACGCTCCCGACTGGCATATGAACTCTCAGGAGAGACCTTCTTCATAGAACAATTGACTGACTGACTGTAGTTGACAGCTGTTTGCGCTGCCCAGTGTGCCTTTTGCTGGGACTGTTATTTGTCCCTTGACGGCGAATTCGCGTAGGTGTGTGCAGTATTGGGTTTCGTTGTTTTTCCCTAGCCTATACGGCGGTTATATGGGGATTGATTCTATTTTAGCATGTGCTATTGATCTAATGTGGATGTTTGATTCCAAGGCAGATAGATCTCGCTTAATTGGGGCATCGGAAACCGTGTCGCTGATAACTTTCAGGACTGGAATGAGCCACGCCAATCTGCGCTGACCCCTCTGATCTTGGTAATTTCATGCTGAATACTACGGGTGGTTTAATGTGTCGAATATGTTTCTATGTGTAGTACGCCATTGTGGAAGGTGTCCTATATTGCGTACTATGGGGTTTCCATGATCATTTATATTTCGGAGCATGGATGTAACCCTTTCAGTTATGATAGTATCAATATATGGTACCTTCGTGGCCTCGTGCATCTCCGTTATCCTTGTGTAACGTGGTGCCGAAAGTATAATTTTGAGACATTTGTTCTGCAATATCTGAAGTTTCTTTTTGTGGCATTTCGCAAGGATACTCAGAGATTCGCAGCCGTACAATAGCATACTACGGATCACGGCCACGTATAGAGTGACCTTGATCCTTCGGGACAGAGACGGCGACTTGAAAAACGGATATAATATGGCTATACCTTGCTGAGCTTTAAAAGTGATATGGTCGATATGAGCTCTTAGTGTGAGTTTTTTATCCAATATTAGGCCTAAATATTTGACTGAAGTTTCTACTGGTAGGGGTTGCACACCCATAGTGAGCTGAATTGGACAGGGAAAGTTTGATTTGGTGAACAGGACGACTTGTGTTTTATTTGCATTAAGTTTAATGTTCCAGGAGCAAAACCATTCATATATTATGGTTATTGCTCGCTGGAATGTTGCAAGTCTGTGAGGAATGGATTTGAGTTTCGATTGCATGAAGAGACAAGTGTCATCAGCAAAGGAGGCTATTTGGAGTGATGGAGGTGAAGGAAGGTCCGAGACATATAGTGAGTACAATAAGGGTGAAAGGACAGCTCCTTGTGGAACTCCCGCCCGTATGGACTTCATGTCAGATTTATTACCACTTACTGAGGAGGTTCTATTTCTCAGATAAGTGGAGATAATTTTGACTAAATTTGGATCAATTTGGAATTGTATTAGCTTGTATATCAATCCGTTTATCCAAGTTGTGTCAAACGCTTTCTCAATGTCAACGAAGACTGCTATTGTACTACGCTTGGCGTTGAAACCAGTGACAATTTGGTCTATAAGCCTGGCCAGTTGCAGCGGTGTGCTGTGTGAATTTCTGAATCCAAATTGATGGTTAGGAATTAGTTCCTTATTTGTAACTTCAATTTTGAGTCTTGCCAAAATGAGTTTTTCTAGGATTTTTCCTAGAACTGGCAGGAGGCTTATTGGTCGCAAATTGTCTGGATTATTTGGATCTTTACCTGATTTCGGTAATACAATTACTTTAGCCATCTTCCAAGCTGCAGGGAAATAGTTAAGTTGTATGCAGGATTTAAATATGGTGAGGAGATGTAGTAGCGCTTTGCGCGGTAGGTGCTTTATGGCTAGATTACTGATCCGATCATGTCCTGGTGCACTTGTAGTGCGAAGGGCCTGGACATGAGAGCGTAAGTCAGCTTGGGTCTTTCATTAGGGAAGGGAGCAGCTAGAAAGGTGTCTACTCTGTCATTGACTTCAGCTTCGTGAACTGGCGTCGTTAGCTCTTGTGGTCTGAATCGGTCTGCAATATTTTCCGCGAGAACTTGTGCTTGATCGTAAGGATGATAAGCCCAAGTTCCATTATTCTGAATTGCAGTCGGTTTAGAAGGTCCGCGGTTTGACTTTATTCTTTTTATAATCTCCCAAGGTGGGGTCTTTTTTACATTAAAGTTAGCCAGGGAATTTTCCCATTGCGTAATTTTGTGATCTTGCAGTCGTTCTTTGACCAGTCGAGCATAGCGATTGTACTCCTGCTTTGTTTGAGGTGCTCCATAGAGTCTGTACTGTTTGAGGGCTCTCCGCTTATGCTCCAGGAGGTCGAGAAGTGTCTGATCTGTTTGTGTAGGACGTGTAGTGTTGTTGCGTGATGTAGCTGTGTCAAGTGCGGTTTGAATAGAAGCCTGGAAGTCATTTATGGAAGTCTCCAGTTCTTCAGTGGAGTTGATTCTCAGTCGAGAATTAATCCACTGCGAAAGGAGTCTTGAATAATGATTCCAGTCTGTATTCGTCTTGTGTGGCCGGAAGGGGGGCTGAAGTAAGTACCTAGTGGTGAGCTTAAAGGTAATGGGGACATGATCTGAGTTAAGCTCACCAGGTAATGTGCCTATTTGTGAAGAGATGTCGATATTTTTTGATAGTGCAATATCCAGGATATCGGAGCATAAGCCTTGCTGTGTGTTTCGAAAGAAGGTGTGTTCCTCCCTTGGTGCTGAAATTTCAATGTTATGGTTGTTACAGAAGGTTTGTAAAACCATACCAGAAGCGTTGTGTACTCGACAGTTCCATGCGCGATGCTTAGCATTGAAATCGCCTGCCAGTAGGTACCGGGGCGAGAAGGATGTAAGGATGCGCATGTCATGTCGCGTGAGTGGTCTGAGTGGTGATTTGTATATTGAAGCTATGAATATGTTTAAGTGTGGTGCTATAGGAAGGATAATGCCAGTGGCTTCAATGAAGTGTAGCCCTGGGACAGAGATGTGTCTATGTGAGATGGATTTTTTAATACAGATTGCTGTACCACCAAGGGGTCCATTAATGCGGTCTGTACGATATATGTAGTAATCAGCGAGTCGGAATTTATCCTTTGGTTTCAGATGCGTCTCGCTGATTAGGAGTATGTCGATGTCGTGTGTGTGTAGTACAATGTCCAGTTCATGAATCTGAGAGGCAATTCCGTTGGCATTAAATGCCATGACATTAAGAAAGTGTCCCTCAGCGTGTCTATACATCGCTGAAACATAACGACATCATTTGAGTTAGGAACATCATACGTTCCATTGGGTTTTTTATAGTATTCAGCATGGGGGCCATGCTGTGTGCCAGGTTTTGTAGGTTAGGTGTAGCCATTGTGCTTCCTTGTGCTTGGGCCGAAGCAATGCGTTCCTGTAAGTTTATTTGAGGTTTAGATGGGATGCCAGAATTTACTGCAGCACTATAGGATATTTGGGGGTTTATTTTTTGGGAATTAAAAGTGCGTGCAGTAGTACTTTTTTCTTGTTTGGGTTGCCTGCTTCTCAGGTAGGCCTGATTAGCCTCCTCATACTTTGGGCATTTCCTGTATGAAGCAGGATGACCTATTTCTCCACAATTTGCACACTTTAAAAGAGAGGAATTAGATCGTGCTTCTTCTCGGACTGGACAATTTTTATGGCTATGTTCTTTTGCACAGATAACGCATTTGGGAGTAAGTTTACAACCCGCAAATGTATGGTTGAATTTCTGGCACTGGAAGCATTGCTTGAGGCCAGAGCGAGGACGGTATGGCTCAAAGGAGACCACTGTACTGTATAATTTATCGAGATGATAAATTTGTTTGGATTTGTCATTGTTGGCGAGCTCGATTACATAAAGAGGGAATCTGTGGATAGAACCATCCTCATTTTTCTTTTTCTTCGATATTTGTTTTACACTATGGACTTCATATTCCAGTTCCACGAGTTCACTTTTAATGTCTTCGATATCGACATTAGAGGGAAGCCTTTTCAGCATTACCCTCGGGGGTTGGTCTGTTTTATATTGGAAGGTATAATATTGCCTTCCAATAGAGTCGAAATACCGCGTTACAGTACTATGGTCTTCTTTGGTAGTGGTGTAGTACCTGAGTCCTTCGTTAGTGTTGACTATTTTGATGCCATTTGATATGAGTGTTTTCAGAGTTTTGTATATTTTAACTAGGTCGGTATGGCCTATGAGTGTGATTGGAGGTGGCCTAGGACCTCTTTTGGGGTTAGAGTTGGCATTAGGAATAGTATTTGAAGGTCCAGGTACTGGTGACTCTTCGTGTGTGTTGTCTGTTTGTGAGTTACATGTGGATGGGTTCTCCTTAGTGGATGGACCATTGTCCACATGCATTGTCTGTAATTGATTTTGTGTCATTTGTGTGTTTCTGTCTGTGGATGGTTTATCTTTTGATTTATTAGAATCACTTACCGTACCTTGTTTGTGCACTGGCTTTCCCTTACCTGACACACTGCGTGTAGAGGAAACCGAGTTCACGCCTTCATTAGCCAGAATTGCGAATCTGTTGGACAATTCAAGCTGAAGGGTGTCCTCGCTGGCTGTTGTTTGCCTTGGCATTTTAGATTCTGTCATTTTTTGTGGATTTTTCCTTTTGTGGCTATTTTTACTTTCGCTAATGGACGGAAAGTCTTTTGATTTATCCGCGGTTTTCTTAGTTTCACTAATGGACGGAAAGTCTTTTGCTTTGTCCGCGGTTTTTTTGCCTTTTCCTTTTTTGCTTAGGCATTCATTTTGGATTTCTTTGAACGTGTCCTGAACTATGTTAGCTACTGTCTCTAGATAGTAGCTCAGGTCACGTGTTGCCACTTGAATCTCATCTATTTGGTTCCTGCACTGCAAGGCGATGTCTTCAGCCAGCGAGGAACCAGCGAATTGGGGGAAGGTATCCAGGAAATTCATGATGATTACGATAAGTCCTCGTATTTCAGAGGCTGTTTTCAAGTGAGGTGAATTTTCATATAGATTAGCATTGTCTATAAGTGTCTCGAATTCCCTGAGAACCTCCGCCCATATTTCGTCTCTGATTTTTGGTTTTCCTCTACGACATCCATCATTATATCATGCAAATTATTGTTATTAGACATGCTGCTTGCCATTGCAAGACTTAGTTCCATAAACTTAATTACTAGGAGGTAAGTACACGACTTACCAGCGTGTTAAAGAGCACTTGCACTATCACTTTTACACTAATTATATCGAATTATCAGCTAAGCCGAACACTGCACACACAAGGATGGTTTATTTTTTTTGGATGGCCACTATAGGCCGACAATATTTTGGGGACTTCGCTCTATAATTCGCGAAAGCACACTGCACAACACTTAAAAAGACTGACACGATGAGATTTGCGAATGCTTATACTCTTACCATCCACCGCAGCCTACCAAGATCTCCTAGCAGAGCTCCAAGCTAAGAAAAAAGAAATTTGGATAGAATTTTACGCAACAGAAGCAATGGTAAATCGAACGTGGATGGCTACAAACCAAGATCTTCGCCATTTTGTAAATTCCCTAGCAGTACATGGATACCATCACAAAGTGTGTAAAATGAAGACCTACCACGACCCAGGCGCAGCATGCATGTGCGAGTTTTGTGAATTATCTTGCGATCGTTACCACGTCACAGCATGTAAAAAACGACCAAAATCATTAATTGAGACCTGCACAGATTCATAATGATTGCAAAAGCAAAGTGAACTAATAAAACTCTAATGCACAACTTGTGCGCATTTTCGTTTATATATAAATGCCACTTCACTGCTTTGTTTCTGAGTTTTCCGCATTTTTTTATTTTTGTGTTTTCATGTTTAGCGGTCCTAAGCTTCATTTTAAAACCAAAATTATCTCCAAATTCGGATGTCCACTTTTTCGCCGTAACCCCATGTAAGTATGCATCTTAATGATTATTAATGTACTTTTAATGAAAATTCAGAAAAGAACTGGAACAATTTCTTACGTTGCAACGGTAGGCAATAATGACCTATCATAAATGAACTATAATTAGATAAATAAATAAATACATACACACACACACACACACACATATATAATGTAGTTATTTAACAATTCTTTTAATCACAGAATTTATTTAGGTCCGAAATGTAATGATTGTATATTTACTTTTATGTAAATTTGAAAGCAATAATTTTACGTTGAAGCATTCAACAATTACGATTTATCATAAATTACTTATTTTTACCATTGAAATAAAATGGGGACCGAGCATAATGTAGATGCTTATAATTAAAAATTGAAAAATGAAAAGGGGGCCCCAAGTTATTTAGGCCTAAAATAACCCAAACGCTAACCAAACAATATTTGAATATCTTAACCGGACTATCAAATGGAAACGACACAATATAAATTAAAATAATGCGTGTAAAATAATCTAAACTTCATAATCCACAGAGAGGCTCCGGACTTTGATTTTGTAGTGTTATGTTGTAATTGTATATTTTTCCAGAGACATTTAGAGTGGACATGACAAGAAATAGCGTTCCAGTGGTATTAGAACGGCCGTGACAATATATATTTCCAATAATAATTTAACATTTACGTTTAAAATTAGGCTACATGTGATGGCTAAAAACATTAAACGTAAAATTTCTTAACCGATGCATTAAAATAGTGCTTATGTTCGTAAATAAATATATTGTCTTATAGACTCGTGCAAAATAACCGCCACTTTTTTTTTCTAACTATTCTACGATTTATTTTATTATCCATGTTGTAGCCATCTTGAAGGCAATGTATCAAATTTATTTACGTTTTCCAGTTGTATTATTAAACTGATATTATTTGCGTGTGTACGTCCCGTATCGTTTTAAGAAGCGTTTAATGTAAGTTATTCCAGCTGGGAGTCATATTTTTGTCAAGGAGAAAATCGGGGAAAAGTGAATAATAAAAATGGTTTACCTCTGATTGGAATCCTTACTTTTTTAATGAGCCTAAGCTTATATTTATTTGTTCTAGGATATATATTGATGTAACTATTTAAAAGTTTACTCGGAATACTATACTTTTTTTTTCACCACGTGACAGTGCCTATTTAGGTTGAATTTGCTATTAGGTCACGTAATTCTTAAAAATCTCAAATATTGATCAAATTACAAGGTTATGGTTTCGTTTTTAGTAACATTTCAAGGATTCTATGCCCCGGTAACACCGGTAATGTGAATAATGCACCCTCCAGTTATGTTTATTTTGAACTGACGAATCGAAATATAAAACTAACCAAAATAATACCTAAGTGGTTAGTGTAACTTGTTTTAGGTTAGTTTTTTAAAATTTAATAATTCGGTTAAAACAGCTGGAAGATGAATTATTATGGAAATACACAAATTATTGTTGCATTATGTGAATAATTATCTGAGAGAAATATGTGTAACTGTTTTTTTAATGTGATATATGCGTTGAAATGAATTGAGAAGTTGAGCTAAAAGTAACCTAAAGTCATCATCATACATACGGTTTAAAATATGTTATTAGTCATTGCTAAAACAGTGTAGCCAACTTATCACAGAAACACATTAACAAACAAGTAAAAGCTTAACTTACTTGTATGGCTGAACTGAAGATTCTCACATTCTACAACATTCTTATACCACTGATGCACTACGTACTTTTACCATCTGTAATAACATTTCATACTATTTGAAACGCTCTGTAATTATTCTTAAAACATATTTTACATTGATTAAATATTTACTAATACACGCTATTTATTTCTCCACTAAGTTCTACAGAAACACAGTGTGCATATGTGAATGGTTAAAGCAGCTTCCCCTAGATGTCAGGTCATATCTGTAAAATCAGTGTGACCAACATTTGCAATCAGATTTGTTAATAGTTTGTTAAATAATATGTGGGACCCACGATGTGTTAAATTAGAAATAGAAGTGAAAAGTATAAAACAAGTCATGAAATTAAAAAATTATCAGTAGAAATTAATAGCAGTAACAGAATAACAGATGAAATCCTCCATCAAGCAAATAATGGAAGCAAAATATCGGGATGTTTAAACAATACTGTTTGGAAAAATAAAAATTTAAGAATAGATACAAAAGTAAGAATATACAAATCTGTCATAAAACCAGTTCTAACATATGGTTGTGAAACAAAACAAATCAATGAAACAACAAAATTAAAGTTTTAAGGAAAATCATAGGAAAATCGCTGAGAGAAAATTTGCAGCTCTGTTATTAGAGAAGAATCTGAAATTGTACCTATAAACCTTTGGATAAATGATAGAAGACTAAATTGGAACGATCACATAGATAGAATGGAGAACAGTAGATTAGTGAAGAAAGTATGTGACTGGACACCTCAGCAGAAAAGGCCACAACTACGATGGAAGGATGTCACCATACCCCGGACCTGTAGTGAATGAACACGCAACAAGCTGCCAGCTTTCATGCGTAGAGGAAGAAGAAGAAGAATTTCCTTTGTTAAATTTGTACATCCATTTCTTTTAAACATGTTCAGGAATTTATGGTGAAGTTTGGTCATACTGATTTCACACATATATCCTGCCACCTGGTGGAAGTTACAATAAGTGTTTGTGCATGCACACTCCGATTCTGTAGAACTTCAAAGAATTCATTGAGTAAATGAACGTCATATAACAAAGCTTTTTCCCGGTGTACAAGAACTCACTATTTTCTCATCCTAACTTGCCCAAACTAACATTAACATGCCCATTTTCTCATGCTACTTGCTCACTAATGTTGGTGGACTCCTGGGATGGAATCCTCTTGTATGTTAGTAAACATATTGGTAATTGGCTCTAGCAGGATTATGTTTATCATGTTGGTCAACATGACACTAACAGACACTTGATCTCCAATAATATTTACACAGGTGGTGCATTGGCATAGTTTATATTTTAACCCTCTTACTAATAATCCATATATAACTTTTATACAAGGTTTATACAAATCTCAGTTGAAAATTCTTACTAATAAACACTGTATTAGCTGTTCAGTGTATAAGAGACGTACAACTTTACATGGGAATCGTTATACATGCCTCCAGCCTTGTTTAAGAATTGTATAACTAGACAAAATGTCGGACTTCAAGATCAACTGATTGTTTTCTTATGATATTGATGAAAGTTTCCTTAAATTTAACGCAAAATGCAACACTTTAACAACTGTTTGTTGGATGCACATGACATAAATAATATTAATAAAGTCTGGGTAGGAAAATAAAGGCATCATGAAATGACTTTTGTTACACTCATTCTCGAATAGGCCTAATAATATTTTTAAATTGAACATTGATTCACAAAATAATATGATCTATAATAATTGCCGTAGACAAGATATAATCTGAATGTAGTTTAAATGCTTCTTAATATTTCTTTAACAAAACTTTCTTGCATCATTAATACATAATACACATACCGAAATAAAAATGTATTTAATTATAAAGGTACTATCATTGCACAAACTTGCATGTTAGCTTGATAGTCTTGTGGTTAGTTTTTGACTACGGTGCGTGGTGTCGTAGGTTCGATTCCCGATCAAACTGCAGCAAATTTTTTTTTTTCTCTTAAAATGCTATTCTGTTGTTGGTAACATTTCCTACTATTTTGAATGTTTTCTAACGCATCTTAAAACACTGCATTTAATTCATAAGTAATGGGAAAAACTTTTACTAGTTTCCAAGAATTGTTCGAAATTCTTGCCGTTAGATGGCAGCACATTATCTGTGAAACTAATTCTTCGATATATTTGACATAGGAGAATGTAAATAAATTAAAACAAACATTTTTTCCGTACCTCCCCAATTAGGGAATCTCTAATAACTCTTATCCATATTCTTTCTTACACAATTAATCATTAGTTGATGTTGTTTTATTTCTGTTACAAACTGCGCGTAATATTGTTCTGACATCATACTGATGACGAATATGTGATGTATTGTGTATAATGGTTGGGTTGTTATATAGCTCCGGCACAACGTTTATTAGTAAGGAAATTATACATGATCTACATAAGGCTTATACATTTATAACTAAACTGATGAAAGCCTGTATAAGAGATTTTTATTAGTAAGACTGTAAACATTTGCTAATAATTAAAACAAGTCATGACACTTTAAGGTTGGCGGAACTTGCATTGAACAATCCATTATGTGCATTGAATTGTTATTGTTTAACAATTCTTAAATCGTGTAAAATATATTATTTCACCCATGATTTTTCCAAGCCAATAACAAGTATGTAAATTAATTGTGAAACTGATACAACCAACCTTGGCATAAATTCCCAATACTTACTTACTTACTCACTGGCACTATCGTACCCATAGTTTCATGGCTGCACGGACATAAGCTTTCCATACATCCCTATCCTGAGCTAATGCTTTCCAATCATTCCTGTATAATCTACTTCCCTCAAATCACAGTTAATGTTATTCTCCCACCTCAGTCTTTGTCTACCAACTGGGCACTTTCCCTCTGGTTTTCCTACAAGAAACTTCCATGCAACTCTTTCGTTCCCCATAAGTGCCACATGTCCTGCCCATCGCAGTCTTTGAGACTTAACTGTTCTTATTATTTCTGGCTTCCTATAAAGACCATGTAGTTCATTGTTATGTAGTCTTCTCCATTCATCTGTCTGTTCATCTCTCCTTGGTCCAAAAATTTTCCTAAGTACTTTATTCTCAAATACTCGTAATCTCCTTTCCTCCCTTAAAGTAAGAGTCCATGTTTCACACCCATATAATATAACTGGTAGAATAATAGTTGTATATATTTTCTGTTTAACGTTTTTTGAAAGGAGTTGGGACATCAAAAGTCTTTGTAATGCATAATAGCACGCATTTCCAGAATTGAGCGTACGTTTCTTTGTGCATCTCATTCCTATTTGTGATTATCATTCCTAGGTATTTGAATTCAGCCATTTTCTCAAAATTTCCCTCATTTCCATTATATAATGTATTTCTACGTGTGACCATATATTTAGTTTTATTAATATTTACTTTCAGTCCTAATTTCTTAGTGTTACTCAATAGTGTGTGTGTGTTGTCCTTTAGTACCTCCTCACTATCGGCCATCATCAGCATAAACTAACAGCTTATTAATACCATTGAGTTGTAATGTAACATGTTTTAAATAAAGTAATATATAATTAAACAAAACCACAATTTTAGTTTATTGAATAAAATGTATGTAATTTAATTTCATTAAGTTAGCAGGATCAAATTAACCAATTTCATGAGCCCTTCCACCTGTGCTCTACTATTTTGTAGAATTTAAGATAGAAATAATTTTTTGAGTAAGCTATTGAAAATTTGTTACTAAGTGATCTTACTTTTAATGACCAACCATTTTTTAATTAATCTTAGGAGCTAACTGACCAAAGTTAAACTTAATTATATTGTTATTGATATTTCTATGGTGACATCTACTGATATAATATGTACTACATCGTACATCATTAAGTCACATGAATTTTGTAACCAATTTTTTCAATAATGAACATTCAGACTGCTACATTGTTCATGTGACAGTGTTTCCGTGTTTGTTTATATTGTTAGTATAGCTTCTGTGATATTTCATTAGGAGAGTTACTTAAGTTTTTGATCTTTTACTGGTGTGGTTTTCAAGACAACACAGGTAGGAACTGACCCAGTAGATATAAGATATGCATAATATGCACCATTGGCTTTATTATTATTGTTTATATCACACTTTTTATGTTATATTCATCTAAATTCAGTTTTATATCTGCATATTGACTACATATTCCTTAGATTTATATTAATATTTGCAACAATAATTTGTCCGTTTTTTTGCCACATTTTTTAAATTATGTTGTCAAGACATCTGTGCTAGAATCCTGAATTTAAGTTAATAAGAATTACCCTAACATTAAATTTATTCTAGGTAGGTAGTGAGGTCACATTTTGCATACATTTAGTACAAACTTAAATTATTGCCACTATATATATATATATATATATATATATATATATTTAGTTTAATCTTTCTCTCTGTAGTGTCCTGAGCCTTAGCGGAGTGGTTAAAGGCATCACGCCTTATAAGAGACGTGTTCTGGTATGTCTTCCATGGTGGAATAAATGTTCCATAAAATTTCTATCTATATGGGACCAGCATCATGAGAAATTTTGGTGGCCATATTAAGTAGTGGCTCCAGATTTGAGAAATCCTGTTATAATGGCTGCGAAACTTGATATGCTGACCACATGCCACTGCTATAACAATTGGATAATTGTCCACCTCTATAAATGGCACTGTAGATGTAAAGCCATTAGCTAGGTGGTGCAAAAAGTGCCTTCTGGGCTTGTTGTGCCATGTGAAATTTTTATTTCTTTAGAGAAGTTGTCCCTCGCTGTAGCAGAGTAGTTAAGGCAAGATGCCTTTGCCCCAGAGCTACAGGACTTGCACTGGTTTGAGTCTCCATGGTGAAAGATATATTCTAATGCAATTTTGACCAGTATGAGACCGGTGCACTCCCAGCATAATAATGCATTTGGGTAGCTACAATAAGTAGCGACTCCAATTTGAGGAAACCAGCTATAATGGCCAGGGGACCAGACATGTTAACTACATATACCCCTACACAGGCTTAATGATTGCCTACTTCTGTGATTAAAACATGTGGATGTGAGGCCAGCAGTTTACTGTTAGGCCAAAGGCCTTAAAGCCTATTGCCCAATGGAGTTGAGAGTTTGAGAATTGAATAACAAAAGTCTCTTCATGTTTTTCCAGAGTTGAGCATACAATTAATTTTTACCTGTTTTTAATTATAGTTCCTACCTAACTAACTCACAGACACTATCGAACCTGTAGATTTTCAGCCGTCCCGACAGAAGCTCTGCATATTTCCCTATCTTGAGCTAATGTTTTCAAGTAATCCCCTGCATAACACATCTGCTTCAAATGATGACTAACATTGTTCTCCCATCACATTCTTGACCAATGTGCTTATAGCTTTCCTTCCGATTTTCCTATAAGGAGTTTCCAAGCCTCTCTTACATTCCACATTTGTCACAGATGTCCTGCCCAATACAGTCTACTTGATTTAACTAATTGTTTAAATTCCAACACATCTACAAAATATCCATCATTTCTTGTTAAGTATTCATTCCCATTTAGTAATAGTGTCAATATATTTATTTTAATTGATATTTAAAATTACAACAATCATGAGTTGTTTACAAAGTGAAGAAAACCTAAATCTTTCTTTCATCATATAAAATGCAAATGGCCGAAGAAGACAATATGTTGTATTTTTATTTGAAGCACCACTTTGGCAGACCATGTTACTCAGATGATGCATATTTATATTGTATACAGAGAGCAGGTACAATGAATGCAGTTTAAATATTTGTATCTTGAATAATTTTAATGAGTTGAAACAAGTGTTGCCATGTAGGCTAATCTTGTAAAAAATTATCAACTGGTCTACCAGGTGTAACATTCCTACCTGATGGATAAATCACTATCAGTAATACTACATCTCTTTGAGAGGTTTGGAATTTAGACCAGACACAAGATTCACAATTTAGCATTTAAAAATTGTACATTACCTACCTAACCTGCCTAATTTAACTAAACCTACCCATTCCAACATAACTTCCATAATTTAACCTAATGTAACCATTATAATGATGTTAGCAATTGGCTATAGGAAGAATTTTAATAAACTGTTGGCAAATGACACTAGCCGTCACATGTTCTCAATAACAAGATTCATAGACTGGCACATTCTTTAGAATAACTGCTTAAAATACTAACTCTAGCTGGCTGCTAGAATCATATCCACATGTGTTAATCACTGAAATGACAGTTGTTCACAAAGAGTAGACATGATATGTGGTCAGCAATTTAGATCCTCAGCTGTTGTAGCTGGTTTTCTCAGCCTGGTGCTGCTACTTAGTGCAGCTACCTAAATTTCTCACCAGCCCCATACTGTCCCAAATTGCATGAAAAAATTCCTTCCCCTGTGGATTCAAACGAGCACATGCCCTGCTCCAAGGCTACATTCCTTAAACCACTCAGTTATGTGGCATAAAATCTTGTTTTTCTTTTTAGTCTGTAATCATCTTACCGCAATTTAATGTTGATTTGTTCTCGAACATGCTTCGATATAATCTTCTATATCATCTTCAGCTTGGCCAGACTGATGAGTTTTATGTTGTGAATCCTGGATGTCGATATAAACTGATCAAAGTAAAAAAATCAGGAATATATCAAATTGAATGTACTGATTGTAAAAAGATATATATATAGGGAAAAACAAAAAGAAACCTGAAAATTATAACCAACGAATATATAAGAAATATTAAAAATGGGGAAATAGAAAAATCTGCAGTTGGTGCTCATGTTTGGGCCGAAAAACACTATGTAAATTCGAACACTGAATTATTAAAACAGTTACAAAATACAAAGGAACTCACCATTTGGGAATAAAAATTACATTCAGAGGAACAAAAATAGAGTTATGAATTTTGAAATTCTTGCTGAACGTGACCTTGTATGGAGGTTCTTCGACCAGCAGCAAGAGGGAACTGATTTATTTATTTTCTTATTTTATTTATTTAACATGAATTAGAGCATCATAGATGCTTTAGGACGTGTCCAGATTATAAACAGCAATATAAAATATAACACAAACATACATAAATACTTAATAAATCCAATTTACATTGCAACTAAAATACACCATAATATCAAGGGGCAGCACTTTCACGAGAAAGAATAGCAATACTCCAATCAAATATTACTTACAATTTTAAATTTAGACTTATTGGTATGTAAGACAATAAAATATTCTTTACAGCAAGTTTAAATTGTCTGCCCATAAAAGGTTTGATATTGGAAGGGAGATGATTATATAGATTAATACCTCTATGTGATAGGCTGTTAATACTTCTGGTAAGATACCGACATCCAGGATTCACAACATAAAACTCATCAGTGTGGCCAAGCTGAAGATGATATAGAAGATTATATTGAAACATGTTCAAGTACAAATTAAATTGAGATAAGATGACTACAGACTCAAAAAACCTGATTAAAATAACTTCAAAATATTACTTCTTAAAATAAACCATAAAATCGTGTGTTTGGAAAAAAAAAAAATATTAAGTAATTGTGATATTGACATTTTCAGATAATCTCATTATAATGAGTTGCCAGTTCAACTTTGATCACAAGAATCATCCGACAGATATGAAAACTGAAAAATTGGTAAGTTACTGTGCAAGATTATATTTAAATATGACCATAATATATAGATTAATATCCACAGAGAAACCAGCTATAAGCAATGTTAACACAACTAATGGGAAAATGTTTGCTTGAACTTAGATTTTTACCCATGACCGCTACTTTGAGATTAGAAGAGAGAAATTTTAACTTGGCCAGTGAATAGCCTGAATAAACTCAGTGGTGGAGCCCCATCACATAGAGTTAGTGGTCTTGATTTCAAATCTTGATTCAGGCAGATATTCATCTCTTTGTCTTTTATTTAATTTCATGTCATGTATACAATGTCTCAGAATTCATAGACATTAATTTCGGGGATTGTACATAAATGTTAGACATACATTTAGAGATGGATATTTATATTCTGCTGTGCCTAATTTCGAAGTTATGATGTATTTTTGAGATTGAATATCATTATTTATTAGTGTTGAGATGTGATTTTATTGGTAATAGTTAAATATGCATACTATTCAGGAAATTAATGCAATTGACAAATATTACGAATTGTGTAAAATTGCTTAGGAATTTAGTTGTCATTTATTCACAAAATCCAATTATTTTCATGAATAACTTCCTATTATTAAATTAGTGCCTGAAATCACATTTTATATGCATTATGCACTTTTAAATTCAATTTATCATTTAATTTCTCAGGTATTTATTTATTTATTTATTTATTTAAATCCTCCAGATTCCAGTCAAGTTAGTGAATCGAAAAACTATGTCATTGACATTATTCTCCATCAATTTGGGTGTTTATTTTTCTTTCCTTCTCACCAATTCATCTTTCATGGAGAGAGCGGTTGAACATTCTGTCACCTGTGTCCGAACCTGGAAGCTATTGATTAAACACTAATATCAGACACATTGTACATATTATTTTCACTCACTTAGGTGTACTTTGGTTATGTAAAATCTGAACCATTATGAATCATCTTATCAGCATTGCAAACTATGGATATGATTATCTACTATTCTTAGTCAAAGTTGTCATTTTATTTTTCATCCCTTTTCTCCCCTCAAGGGATGTGGTTGAACAAGCTAAGGTTAAGTGTCACCAGAACTGGGATAAAAGAGAATAGGGAGTCTGAAATCTATGGATTTGATACTAACCTCAGTCACTTTTGAAATGTTATATTTATTGTCTCCCTTCCCTTTTGGGGTGCTAGAGGCCAAACTGTCTGAAATTGGATAAGTGATTCTGAAAATCATGCTTTAGACACTAATCTTGGTGATTTTGGAGATTTTATTTTCCATAGCTTTTTAAACACTTAGGGGTGATACGGGTCAAACTTTTGCCCAGTGGCAACTTGTCTGACCGCAGTTAGCTTAGCGAGCCTGAAAAACCATGGAATCAACACCTTGGCGATCTTTGGCATGTTAATTTTCACCCTTTAATGGTGGAAGATTCAATCTCTGGCTTCAATCCACTTGAAATCTCATCATTCAACATAGCATCCTTGATAATGATGGATTTGACCTAAGCTCAAGCCTTTTTGACATTTTATTTCTCACTCATTCTCACCCCCTCTTCTGTCATTAGAGTGCTGTGAATAAAATTTCTGTTTAAATGTCAATGAAACTGCCACCATTGGAATTAGCTCCCTGAAAACTATGAATTTGACACTAATATTTCTTGTTTTTGATTATATTTAGATATCACCTCTCAACACCCTAATAATAATAATAATAATAATAATAATAATAATAATAATAATAATAATGATTTATTTTAACTGGCAGAGTTAAGGCCATAAGGCCTTCTCTTCCACTCAACCAGCGAATAGTAAAATTATACAAAAATTACGTACATATTACAATTTTAAGATATTATTAAAATACAGACTAAACAAAATACAATGATGATGTAATCTAATACTAGCTAATACTAACAAAAACATAGAATATAATAAAATTAAAATTATATAAAATAAAGTAAGTAGCTTCCTAGATGATTATTAATGGAATGCTCTATATAGTTGTTATGCAGTTAATGTTTTCATTGTGTCGAACTTAAGATATCAGTTAATTTGGATTTAAATAATGATAGCAATTGACAGTCCATGACATGACTGGGAAGTGAGTTCCATGCTCTAGCCATAGATATTGTGTAAGTTTCAGAGTATAGACAGGTCCTGTGTTGTGGTATCAAAAGTAAAGAAGCGTCTTGTGATCTTGTTCCTAAATTGTGATGAGCCGATAAATTTTGAAAACGTGTTGTTAAATAAGTTGGTAAATATGTGTGCAGAATTTGGAATAATAAGGTATGTGAATGTAAAGTTCTTCTGTCATTTAGGCGTAGCCATGATAAGGCCTGAAATGAAGGAGACACATGGTCATAACGACGGAGATTGAATATAAATCGAATGCACGCATTATGAGCACGCTGTAGTCTGTCAGATAGATCAGTTGTCAGATTAGTCAGTAATATGTCGCAGTAGTCGAAGTGTGGCATTATAAGGGTCTGTACAAGTATTTGTTTTAATTTTGTAGGAAGGAAGTTTTTAAAACTATTTAGGGAGTGAAGAATTGAGAACACTTTCCTGCAGGTATTATTCACCTGGATTTTTCAGTCTAGGTGTTGGTCCATATAGATACCCAGATTTTTTACTACTGAGCTGTAGGGGATGTTTTTGTCATTTAGGAGAATAGTAGGGATATTTTCGTAACTTATAATGCTTTGGATTCGCCGATGTCCTATAATTATGCACTGTGTCTTGTCTGCATTTAGATTAAGTCCATGTTTCTTCGACCATTGGGAAATTGAGTCTAGGTCACTATTTAATTTGTCTAGTGTGTCATGTACATCGTCAGGATGGGAGTGAATGCAAATTTGCAAATCGTCAGCGTATAGGTGATGTCGACAATAGGTAAGTCTAGTGGATATATCGTTAATATAGATAGAGAACAGAAGTGGTCCTAACACTGAACCTTGTTGGACGCCACCCTTCAGTGATAGCCAGGATGAGGAAAGTTCTGCATTGGATACACATTGCTGGCGACCATGAAGATAAGATCCAAGCCAGTTAACAGCATTGTCCGAAAGATTCAGAGTGCGTAATTTTGCTATTAATATGTCAGTGTCAACAGTGTCGAAAGCTTTACTGAACTCCAATATTGTCATGTGGCCACTGTCCATTGCTTCACGCGCATCTTCGGCAACTTTAAGAAGTGCGGTTGCCTGTCCTAAAACCTGATTGGTGTGGGTCGAGTATGTTATGAGTGTTAAGGTAATCAGTTAATTGTCCATGAACAATGCGCTCCAAGGCCTTAGATAAGACTGGGAGGATGCTGATTGGTCTAAAGTCGTTTGGTGTTACAGGTAATTTAATTTTAGGGATTGGTCTGACTATAGCTTTTTTCCAGAGTTCGGGGTAAGTTGAGGTCATGATTGAGGCTTTAAATATATGGGTTACAGTTGGGAGTATGACATCGAGTATTTTCTTTAAAAAGTCGATACTTATATTGTCTATACCTTGTGTCTTAGTTCTAATGCGGTCCAGGGATAGTTTAACGTCGATTGGCATTATATAGGAAAATAAGAATTTTTCTCGGGAAGGAGTAGTTGTGGATAGGAGCTCATCTATAGTGTGTTGTTTGGTCGTAGTGTTTATGTTAAGTGTGGCATACGATGTGAAATGTTGGTTTAGATCATCCAGTGATATGTTAATGCTCTCTCCTTTGGTTGTCGGCTGCCGTAGACCCATTGATCTAATACGTTTCAACATATCACTTGCATTTGTGTTTGGATCAATGAGACTATGAGCATACCGCAATTTAGCGTTCCTAATGTTTTGATTCGTTTTGTTTCTTAATGTTTTATATTGTCTTAAGTTAGCGTCACTTTTGTCCCGTCTATATTTTCGAAAAGCAGCATCCCTCTCAGCCATCAGTAGTCGAATTTCGTGGGACATCCAGGGAGCTGGGGATTTAGTAATTCGTGTAGTCTTCAAGGGGACATGTTTGTCGTAAAGTTCTAATATCATATTGTTAAATTTAAGCAATTTTTCGTCAATTGTGCGTAGGGTCCAAATATCATGCCACGGCATCTCGATAGTGTCTGCAATTAAAGCTTGCTGGTTAATATTTTTAAATTTCGGTACGTCAATAATTTAGGACGAGTCCTAGGACACTGGAGAAAGTATGCGATATATATATATGACGTCATGGGCTGATATGCCGGGGCAGATATTTGTCCGCAGTTTATAATTTTCTGTGAATTTGTCGTGGCTATGATGTATATTAATGTATCAGTCGTCGATGTGTGATGGGTTGGTTGTAAAGGCAAGACATGCATATTGCATGCGTGAAATAGTGTCAGTAGTTCTGATGATGATGATGAGGAAGAAAGTAAGTTAGAGTTAAAGTCGCCCATTACTATAACATGCTGATAATGCGGCAGTAAACTTAATAAAGGTGTTTCTATGTCACTAAGATACTCTACTTTCGGAGGTTTGTACACCACACACAGGAGACATCTCTGTAAACTAGCTGAAATTTCAATGAAGAGGAACTCCCCGACCTCTTCTTCCTAGTCTATCATTGCGACAGAGGGTGTACCCGTCAATATCAACAAGTGAGGAGCGAAGGGAAGGTTTAAGCCAGGACTCAGATATTAAGATCACATGCAGAGAGACCTCGGAAAATAAATGTCGAATTTCATGAATGTGAGACAGAATGCTTTGAGCATTACTATGGGCGATTTTAAGAGTAGTAGAACTAGGAGAAAAACGTTCTTTTAGCAGGTGGGGTGAGAAGAATGTGAAGGTTCATTGGCATTGTCATTTGAAGAAAGGGTAGGAACTTGTCTGGGGGATGGTCGTGTTGAAAGCAGGTCAGGGACTGCAAATATTTGTCTAAAGCTTGGAAGATCAATTGTACCAACTTTTACAAATAATGAAAATTTTTAACACTATTAGGAGCAGAGAAAAATAAATATTAGTAATAATAAAATCAATTGGACTATTCTAAGCAAATAAAGTACATGTTAACCTAATTAGCCTAGAGAAATTGCTATAGCTTAATTATTAATTTAAGAATTATTGAAAAAAAAGTTGATATATATTAAAAATAAGAGATAAAATAATTAAATAGTTTTTAAATTATATGATATAAAAAAAACATACCCTATAATACGCTAAAGGCTTAAATTAACACAGGTCACTAGCACTGGTGATACGCTTTTTTGATTCATCAACTTTAGCGAATATAACACCGTCCAATGTCCAGACATTGCGTACACCAAACTTATCAATAGTGTCTTTCAATAGTTGGTGGCGCATTCTTGTTAAATCTTCTCGGATTATTATACACGATCCCTTGAGTTGTTTCTTATTTACGAACATCTCTCTTCTTTTACGGTAACTGGTAATTTTTTTAATAATAGGGCGCGGCCTATCTTCCTTTCGTACACCAACACGATGGCTCCTGTCAATGTCAGTAATAGAGAGATCCACACCGATTTTCTGGGCTATTTCAATTGACTTAATGTCAGTGTCGTCCCGGCCACTTCAACCCCGAAAACACGTAAACATTGTCGTCTCTGGTACTGCTCTAAGTCATCCACTTTTGTCTATAAATTTCTTTTCACACTATCATTATCTTCGATTGTTTTTTAAGATTTTCAATCACTCTAGTGTTGTTTTCTATAGTTTTTTCAAGTTCCGCCACAACTTCGTTCTTAATCATTGCCAACACCTGCAGCAACTCCTTGTCTTGGAGCGAGTCGGACAAGACGCGTTTTACAGTGTCTTCAATTGAACAAGTAGATTTATTACTTCTTCCACCCATTATCATATACTATTGAAAACACGAAATAAATTTCACTAAACTATTAATTAACACTTAAAATAAACTTATAGATATGTTTCACTGACCCAACTGTTGTTTACAACTGCGAAAAATCGATAAAGCCAGGAGCGCTGTTGAAGGCTGTTAGCAGCTGTCCGCCATTAAACTCTCATATTACAGGTGCTAGGGGTATTTCACGCTAAAGGAACCATTTGCAGATTGTAGGTTGTTTGCATTCTGACTTTGGTTGAAGTTATTTCAAGTTTTCGAAGTGTTCTGCTGAAATTTATGTAGATAGTCAATCATTGACTTTATCAACATTTCCCTAGGAGTATAATACCCCTTTAAAGTCACTCTTCCAGTAATTAGTATTTATATCAAATTTTGTTGAAAATGCTCCAGGTATTTGAGAGTTATTCTGGCCCATAAGTTCATTAATATATGTTAATAATATATAATGTGTCTCTTATGAAATATAATAAGCGAAAACATGCAACAATCACTTATTTATTCTTCCAACAGACTATGGTTCCTAATTACGACCAACAGATTACAATATATTTCCAAATATAAGGCAGAAAATACTTTTTAATATGATATCTTTGACCCTCTTGAAGTATGCATTTTTTTAGAAACACCAAATTGTATATATGTTTCATAGTTAAGTTCTTAATATGATAAGGGATTTAGCTTGTCGTGTTTGAATATCAAGACTCTTATTAGCCTGTATTTTCAAGAGCATGATTGTTAAGTGGGACAAAGTTATATGTTGTTGTGGTGAGGCCTTCGCACCCCATTTTCCAAAAGAAACATATTTTAACAAAACTATCAAGTTTAATATTCACAAAATTATGTTGAGATTTTTATTACAAATGTATTTATAGAAGAAGAGAAAACTAAGGCCATAACTTTGTAGATGTTATGGTTAACTAACTTAATTTCAAGAACAATTAAATTGTACTTATTTTTTAAACATATTCAATATTCATATCACACTGTTGGAACATACCTGTGGTGGCTCATATCTAAAATTAGTTGGGATGCTGCTCAATAACTTTTTAGTCTTTGTTTTTATCATGTGTAAAAGGAAGCAGAGAGGTACGAAAATTGAATTTTTTGGAAAATTCATGCAATCCTAAGTGAAAAAATGAAATATTTTTTGCTTACTATAGTCTAAGTTGTTACAGTTCAAGCTTGATCCATTTATTTAACAAAGAAATCCGTTATTCATGTTGTGATTTTCGCGGAAGATCAGTAATTTTCTCCTTGAATTCTGGATGACAACTGAATAATTTGTTTCTAATAACACGGTCTTGTATCATGAAGGCAGATTTTTGTTGTCGTTTGTATTGACCTCCTCTTTCATTGACAGCTTTGAACCTAAGTGTGACGCCATGTATGTCTATCGCTTACATAGTGTTAAACACTAGCTTTATGTATTCACGTAGACTTTAACGGCCGGAGTTGCTATGATGATTTTGATGAAGATTTTCGGGCTGTAGGCCGTGGTCGTGAGGCTTGTAGTTCCCCGACGTTTCGCCCGAGACTGCGTCTGGCTTCCTCAAGGGTTGTCTTGAGATTGTCTCAAGACAACCCTTGAGGATGCCAGACGCAGTCTCTCGCGAAACGTCGGGGAACTACAAGCCTCACGACCACGGCCTACAGCCCGAAAATCTACATCAAGATCACTACTTTTGTGTGTTAATATATATACACATATATTGATTTATATGTGTGTGTGTGTGTTTTTTTTGTATTACTTTACTCAGGTCAACTTTTAAGTTATGCAACCAGTGAAGTCGGGATGCGGACTTTTCATCTTTACGTGAATGCATGGTATGTGTGACAAGAGATGAGTCATAATAATATGACTTCTAATTTCTCAGTATGGTACTATTTTAATATTCTCACCACGAAAATGTATATGATAATTGAATTTTGTATATATATATATATATATAACAATAAAAGTAATGCATTTATTAAATGCTAAAATAAGAAAGTAAATGGGTGGTTTTCTGTTCTCAAATTTTTGATCAAATCACAACTTTTTGGTTTTTTATTACAAATCGAAAAACGTATCCATTACTTGGTCTCGACCGTCGTTCGGGGGATCCGCCATATTTGTTTATTTGAGCATACCTGAATAGAGGTATATCAATATGGCGGTTACATTTTCGTATTTATCTTCGTTTTAAAGGATAACAAGAAAATGTGCCTTGATATAAGGAAATTAAAGGCGGGAAGAAGATTCGGAAAAAGTGTACTCCATTATATTAATAAGTGGATGTGGGATTCCATAGAAATCTTGGTATTATTAACCTTGACCGAGATGTGGATTTTCACGTATAATATTCTTGATACACATTTTAGGTAAGTTTCTCATAATTTCTTAAATGTTTTGAATAGTGACCTATAAATTAACCAGATTTTATTAAAAATGGGTGTACACTTACTTATCATACCCTAACGCTGATCCAACCAGCGATAACCCAGAACAGCGATAGAAAAACCATAGACTAGGTGTCTAACAGTGTCATAATATTGTGATTTGCATATTTAAATAAATACTTCAAAATTGTCTAATAATGTTATAAAAATTGATTGAAAATTTAAAAGCATTAAATAATGTTAGTTAATATATATATATATATATATATATATATAAAACAAAGTCGGATTAGTTACACTATTTATGACTCAAGAACGGCAGAACCGATTTTTATGATCTTTGATTTGTTGGATTTGTTTCCGCCCCGAATAACATCGGAAAAGTTAACGTAAAATATTTAAAGGCGATACGACGTTCGCCGGGCCACAGCGAAAACTCTATGTATTTTATTATATAAGACCTAAACCTGTGACTCGAACTTATCATTCCTTGATAATGACATGTAGGATCATGCCGAAACGTCGGAATCAGTGGCCAGAGGCCGAACATTAATCCAAGACGCGGAAAACCCAAGAAAACTTTCATATTCATATATACGAGTATACACACACACACCCTATGGTCGATTATTCTATCTGCAGAAAATATTTGATTCATTCCTTCATAGTGTTCTACTCAAGAGCAGGTCTTTCACTGTAAACTCAGCATTCTCCACTCTTTCCTTAACTCTGCTTTCCTTTTTGTATCTGCATACAAACCATTTATTTTAATATTTCCATCACCTGATGTATTTTTGTACCTCCAACTTTCTTTCCGTTGACCATTCCTTCTAGGGCTTCCTTCAGCAGGCAGTTTCTTCTTAGCCAGTGGCCAATCAAATTTACTTTCCTCTTGTTTATCAGTTCCAGAATTGTTCTTCTTTCACCCACTCTGTCTAGCACATCTTAATTTCTTACTTTGTCTGTCCATTTTACACGTTCCATTCATCTCCATATCCATATTTCAAAAGCTTCCAGTTTCTTTTCCTCATTCCATCGTAATGTCCAAGTCTCTGCACAATACAATGCTACACTCCTCACAAAGCACTTCACTAGCCTTTTCCGTAATTCTTTTGCCAAAAGTCTGCAGAAAATGCTTGTCTTCTTGTTGAAAGCTTAATTTGCCATTGCTATCATCTGCTTTACTTCTTGACTGCAGTTCATGTTATTACTGATAGTACAACCCAAGTATTTGTAGCTCTCCACTTGCTCAATGGCCTCATCTTTAATTCTCATGTTTATCTTCCTTGGTTTCTTTCCTATAATCATGGCCTTCGTCTTATTTATATTTATCTTCATCCCATAATGCTCGCACTTATCATTTAGCTCCATCAGCATATTCATCATTACCATTGCATCTTCTGCTAGTAAAGCCATATCATCAGAAAATCTTATGCACTTTATTCTTCTTCCTCCCATGTTTACGCCTCCCGTATTGCTGAAGCAGTTCTTCATTAGGTCTTCCAGGTAGATGTTGAAAAGGGTAGGTGATAGAGGACATGCTTGTCTTATCCCCACTCCAATTTCTCTTCCCTCTGTCATTTCTTTCACTTTTATTCGCTGTTTCATATAAATCCTACTTATGAGCCTCCTCTCCTTCCAGTTCACTCCAATTTTCTTCAAGATCTTCAGGAGTTTAGTCCAATTTACTCTGTCAAAGGCCTTTTCCAGGTCAACAAATACTGCATAAACGTCTTTATCTTTTTCTACAAATCTTTCTCCTGTTGTTCGTATTAATCCAATTGCATCTCTTGTACCCTTTCCCTTCCTGAAGCCAAACTTTTCTTCTTCCAATTCTCTTTCCATCGTAGATGGAATATTTGATAATGTTCGAATTATTTGGACATTAGGAAATCTACATATAGTTTTATGAAAAAAAAAAAGAAAAAAGAAACGAGTCAAAATAATTTAGTGTATATCTATAATTCATATACCTAATGTATTGGTTTTAGTGACAGCAATGACATGCTTCTCGTCTGCCATAATTATTTATGGCGACCTGGACAACATGTCACAAATAACCATCCTTGTAACCTCTTGTTGGAAATAAACAAATGTTTCGTGTAAACTCATACACAGAGAACCTGCCGTGTGAATTTCATTTATTTCTGTAGTTGCAAATTCTGCTACACTGAATAAAAGTTAAAAATTACTAGAAAACCACGTTCTCCTTCATTATATTTCAAGCAAAAGTTTTAGGTGTCACCGTACACAGTTAATTATTAACTATACTTTCAAACCTGCTGTTAGTGCTTTATTTTACAAAATTTGTAATGCTATGACACGCAGCGGGCTCGGGTTCGATACCCGGTCGGGGCAGTTTTTCTGGGTGAGGTTTTTATCGGGGTTTTTCCTCACCTGTAAGACAAATGTCAGGAAACTTTAAGGCCCAAACGGTCCACGAAATCATATGACCATCATCACATCCTTATCATTATCATCATCATCATTCTTCACCGGTGTGGAAAGCAATGGGAAGCTACCACACCTACAATTCCCTAGTAAAGTTGCAAGCATGGCATGAAAATGCTGTGAATGTTCTGCCTTCGGGCAGAATTACTATGGGTGGATGTATTACATGGTATTCTCAGAAAATATATACCAAACCTATTGTATTCGCTGGGAATAATCACTGAAATCGTAATGAAATTATAATTTAAATTAATGTAAAATTAACGCACAAAATCGCATCCATAGTGATGAGTCTGTATGCAAACATATTTGTATATGATATATCTTAACGTGTTTTTCCTAGTCCGGTGTTGTTTTTCTTAATCTTCTATAGGATTTTTTCATTACCCATTATGCTCATCTGACTTAGCCTCCTCCAAACATTTCTACCCTTCCAGCATTTTTCAATCGCCATTTGTGTCTATTCTACTGGTCTTTACTGCGTGTTTTATGTCTCTGGATTATTATCATTCTTGATCTTCCCAGTGATAACTTTGTACATCTTATTTTGTTTCAAAGTTTTTTGCTAGTCTCTCAAATGTCATCCACTTAACATATCCAAACCATTATTAAGTGAATGGGATTACAGAGACTACCAATAAGAATAAAAAAGAGGTATCACATGATAGGGAAGTCCAAGATTGACATGGACCTTTCGTGATGGATGATTGGTGTTTAGGAATGGTCCAATTGGATGTTGTGGATGTTGAAGCTAATCATATATTCTGGTTATACTGTTAATATTCAGTCCATGGAGACATTCTGCAGAGTCTCATATATACCCTAAGTAGAGGGCTTACAGCAAGAAGTGATGGTCTAACTCTTTTCATATTATTATTTATTTTCATACTCATAGACTATATGCTGTGTTACATGGATGTATAAGTGGGTAGATTATGGACTGTATTGTTTGAAGATTTAACTTTATTGTCATGGAGTGGAGATACTGCTGGATTATCAGTTACACAATTTTGTGGTCTTGTGTTTGGAACCATTACTACTAACCCCCAAACTTATATAAGTGTCAACTTGCACTTCAAATTTATACACATATAAGCTATTATACAAGGATTAGAAAAACATTGTGACATCACCTCATGCTTCACATAGTCCCTGATAAGAATCATATGAAACATAACCTTATGTAACTTTTAAGTTTTAACCATGAACGTAGTTCCAGTATTAATATATATATATATATATGAAACATGTATTTGGAGAGTTTCTATAGTTGAGGATGCTACAGAACTCTACTGAATAATGAACAACTGTTTGCCACTCTCATCACAAACTCATCTAACATTCTGCTCTGAGCTCCACACATTCATATGACTACTGCATGTTGGGAGTGTTAACATTACTTTTTATCCTACCCTTTTACATTATTATATATGGACCATTTATATATCTTTGTCAAAAAAATAAAGTTTCTTTAAAGTGTCTAAAATATTGTATGTGGATTCTATAATACTCTCTATAGAAAATTTGATTTGGTAAGGTTTCTTTAAGGTGCCTAAAAATGTTGTATGTGGATTCTATAATATTCTCTATAGAAAATATGATTTGGTAGATTCTATAATACTCTCTATAGGAAATATTATTTGATACAATGATGATATATTGTGATTGTTATATAATTTGGTATGATAATCATATTTGTAGTTTTTATCTTACAGGATGTGAAAGAGGAATTGAAATCAGATGGAGAAGAACAAACTGAATATGTTGATGTGAAACAGGAGACCTTTGCACCTTCAGAGGAAGCAGAATTCAAGGTAATGAATTTGTTATATGTTTATGAATTATTGTACACTGTATTTAATAGATCTTCGTATTTGTGACAGCTACAACTTGGAATTACTAAATTTTCATTTGAAGACCTATATATAATGATGCTCCTCATAGATGGAGTGATCGCAAGGAGCACTAACTCCACAGTATTTATAATTCAGATGAATTTAGCTATGAATATTAAAAAATATCTCAGGCAGGAGCTGTATATAAAATAAATTTGTCAGAAAGTAAATTTATGGTCTCACATGCTGCTTTAGAGAAAATAAATATTTTTTGTTACTTTATTTATTTTTTACCAAGCTTCATAGGAAACAAACATAGCAGCCATTGGAGAAAATTTGAAATTCATACATCTAATTCATGATTCTTCTTGGAGAATACCTCTCTTGTTTTTTTCAATGATATATACCATGTTTTAATAAGAAATTGATAATTATAATTGATAGAGAAAATTTGAATTTTTGTATTGAGATGCTTGTGCGTCATGCCTTGCAGATGGTGTAATGTTCTGCGGTGTATTATTTTAAATGCAATATAGGTAAGATGCTAGATATTTGTGTGTAGAATTTACAATTTGAGGCAGAAAAAGTTATCTTGAGTCTCATCTCATAAATTCAATGTTTTCATGATACTAGTTTCAAAGGCCGTTGCCTTCATCTTCAACCAAAACTGCCACTGTTGAAATTCTGTTCTTATCATTATCTTCTGAACTACCATCTGGTTTCCTATTTTATGAAATTTTAAATTAAATTCTGCTTCCCAGGAGCTTTAAAATTCATTGTTCTATAATTGTTCTTCTGAATGCATATCTTATCCCAAACTTCTAATTCCAAAGGCTTCTCTAAATATAATTGTAGGCTTTCACGGCTGGCGTCTTGATCCATATTTGGTTCCAGACCACGGCCTATAAGCCCGGAAGACGAACCAAATATGCTTCTCTAAATATTTCCACAATTTAGTATCTCTTCCAATTATGTATTTTTTTTAGTAAACTATGACCTGCAATTTCCAATATTTTAATTTCACAATTTTTAATGTTTCTAAAGTGCCCTTTTGTACAAGTGTCCATTCTGAATTTTATAGAAATGATTATATAATAAGAATTTATTCAAATTTTAATCTACCTTCATATTAACATTTATCCTAATAATCCGTTTAATTTAGTTTACATTGTAATCCATCACCACTTAAACATAAATTTAATAAATAAAATTCCATCTTCCCAAATTTAATATTCAATCAATTACTATATTCCTTTTAGTTTTGAGCTGTCATTAGAATCAATTTGATAAATTTCAGATTTCATATTATCTGGGGCATTAACATTTTTAATATTTATTAGAAGATTACCCAGACAAAACTTATTTTTATTGTCAATGTAATATTGAATTTATTAATTTTTTTTATTTCCTATATGTTTCAGAAAGGTAAATAATTTTCTTCAATTGTTTTTCCTGATTGTAATCAGATGGTTGGGTGATGATTTTTTAGTATTTTTATTGCGTTTTTAACTAAGATATACATTTAGATATGAGATACTTGTGGTCTACATTGCCTAATTTCAAACTTATGAGATGTTTTTGAAATTTAATATTGTTACTCATTAGTGTAGGGTGTAATTTTTAAGTAATGAATTATGGATGACGTTAAGAAAATTAATTTCTGGAAATGTGTGCTATTATGCATTGCAGAGACTCTTGATTTCCCAACTCCTTTCAAAAACATTAAACTGAAAATATATAAAACTATTATTCTACCAGTTATATTATATCAGTGTGAAACATGGACTCTTACTTTAAGGGAGGAAAGGAGATTACAAGTGTTTGAGAATAAAGTACTTAGGAAAATTTTTGGACCAAAGAGAGATGAACAGACAGGTGAGTGGAGAAGACTACATAACAATGAACTACATGGTCTTTATACGAACAGTTAAGTCTCATAGACTGCGATGGGCAGGACATATTGCACGTATGGGGAATGAAAGACTTGCATGGAAGCTTCTTGTAGGAAAGCCAGATGGAAACGCCCAGTTGGTGTACCAAGAATGAGGTGGGAGAATAACATTAACTATGATTTGAGGGAAGTAGATTATACAGGTAATAATTGGAAAGCATTAGCTCAGGATAGGGATGTATGAGAGCTTATGTCCGCGCGGCCATGAACCTACCGTTTCGATAGTGCGAGTGAGTAAGTAAGTAAGTTAAGAAAATTAATAAATATTATGAATCTCTTATATTAGATTATGATTAAAATATTTTTATGTGAATAATGCACAAAAATAAGCACATTATTCTTTTTAAAATAATTTACTATCTTATTGCCCGGGTATTTATTTATTTATTTGAATAATTTTGATACCAGTTAGCCTAGTGATTCCAATAACTTTGTCTTTGACATTATTCTCTTTTAATTTGGATGTTTCATTTTTCTACCATCTCACCACCTCATTGAGATAGTGGCTGAACATGGACTTAAATGGCTTCAAGGGAGTCACTTCAACTCAGTTACTCCAAGCACTCTGTATTGACACTTAGGGTCGTATGCAAATACATTAGTCTCTACTCAAATTACTTCCAATCACTGGTGAGCTGAGATCGAATTAACGGCCGCCTTAACCGGTCATGCATGAATGTTGACGTTTTCGTAATATTGGCAACGAATTACCCAGAATTCTCAGCGATAAAACCACTTCCGTTATTTTTGTCTGCTATAGAGGAATGCATTTATGCTTGCATCCCGCAAATAATACCGTATACAAACACGTCTGCGACGCGCAATATTACGCCGATTCTCCTGTTCTTCCAGTTGAATTCTTTGGTAGACTCTATCAAATTCCTCTTCTCCGCGTATACCGAAAACATGATCGAAGTCTTCAAGGTCCGACATCTTGGATAAGTTTCAAACTACATCGGTTGGTTACCATCGGTTCCCTTCGGGATTTTCACATAAGTTTATATCTTGAGCTACGATCTTAAGGTACGGTACCTTGTCGGGTAGCTTACAATTATTACCGCGTGAATAGATTTCTGAGTAAGAAAAATGTGTTTGAATAAAACTTTATCAGCAGAGAACGCCTTTTACTGTCTAATGCGTTCAAACATTCGACCCTTACATTCGTCTTTCATGATTATATTTACAATTTGCCATCCCTTACCCCACTGGAATTACTAGAGATCAAATTTGGTGTTAAATTTCATCAGTACAGTAACCTATCAATATAGTGAGACAAAATATCTGGATTAGGTACTAATAATATTAAATTTAAGCTAATAATATTTCAATCGTTCTCTCATCCTAGAGTTGCTAGGTCTCAAATGTGAGCTAATATGAAATGCATTGTGTCAGCAATGAACTTTGCCGACCCTGGAAGCTATGGATTTTACACTAATATCATATATTTTGTCCCTCCATGGTATCTTTACCTTGTCGTGGTGGAGTGGCTTGTGTGCTTAAATGATCCTGAGAGCTATGCCGGCGGTAGCATTGCTGCCGATAGGGTTACCCATGCCGGACTGGTCGAAGGTGATAAGCCAGACGAAATAAGTACCTTGGTCGAAAGAGTGACGATCTTTCACCGTAAAAATACAACCGTCAAGAAATGCGGACATGTGTTCTACTGGGGTAAAATTTTCCGGAGGTCAAATAGTCCCCCATTCGGTTCTCCGGGCGGGGACTACTTCAGGGAACCCATGCCAAAGGCTCAAACACAGGGACATGTTCCTAGGAACATGGAATGTTAGGACTTTATACAATAGCGGGGCACTAGAGATATTAACGTGGGAATTGGATAAATCGCCCTTGGATATAGTCGCTTTACAGGAAGTTAGGTGGCCAGGAGAAGGTAGTCAGGAATCAGGAAGCTTTGCATTATACTATGGGGGTGCAGAAAGACCTGCATTTGGAACGGGTTTTTTAGTCAGAAGGAGGATCCTATCCGCTATCCGAGATATTAAGTTTGTTAGTGATAGGATATCATACATAATTCTAAAGGGTAAACGACATGACTTTATAATTGTAAATGTACATGCCCCCACAGAAGATAAAGATGACAAGATCAAGGATGAGTTCTATGAAGAATTAGAATGCTTATTTGATAGCCTTTCACGATATCATATGAAAATTGTCTTAGGAGATTTTAATGCAAAAGTGGGGCGGGAAGATATATTCAAACCAACAATAGGCAAATTCAGTCTTCATGAAGATAGTAACGACAACGGGGTTAGATTAGTCACATTTGCCACATCAAAGAATCTCATTGTTAAGAGCACAACATTTCAGCATAAGGATATTCATAAATACACCTGGACGTCCCCAGATGGAGAAACTCGGAACCAGATAGATCATGTATTAGTGGATAAACGCTGGCACAGTAGCATCATTGATGTTAGATCAGTTAGAGGGACAGACTGCAATTCAGATCATCATCTGGTCAGGGTGAAAATCAGACAACGGCTATCGCTTATGAGAGGAACAAACGCTAAAGATGATTCTGTAAAATATGAATTAAAAAACTTGAAAAATGATGAAATGCGGCAAGAATACCAAATCAAAATTGCTAATAGATTTGAAGTACTGGAATCTTCAGATGACAATGTGGACAAACGAAGAAGAAACTGATATAAATAAAGAATGGGAGGCTATAAGAGATACTATTAAATTGTCAGCATCAGAAAGCATTGGTTGTTTAAAAAAGAGGCAAAACAAGAAATGGTTTGATGAGGAATGTGCCGACATTGTAAAGAAAAGAAAGCTAGCAAAAATGAAATGGTTACACGAGCCAAATGAGGTAAATTTAGAGCAATTGGGTAGTGTTAGACGGGAAACCACCAAGTTATTAAAGAGTAAAAAAGGGGGAATATTTGAGAGAGAAGATTAATGATCTCGAAATGAATGCAAAAAATAGGAACATTAGAGAATTATATCAGGGAATTAGTATAGAGAAGAAAGGGTTTCAGGCTAGAACAAACATAATTCGGAATGAAAATGGGGATATGATTGCAGATTCCAAGAGTATATTAAATAGATGGAAAAGTTATTTTAATCAGCTATTAAATGTACATACAGAACAGGACATTGAGGAGGATAAGTTACAGACAGCAGAAATGCTAGTCGCAGAGCCAAGTGCATTAGAGGTTGAAATGGCAATTGAAAAATTGAAGATGTATAAAGCATCAGGTTGAGATGAGATCCCAGCAGAACTGATAAAATCAGGGGGAAAAAAATTGATGGACAAGATACGCTGTTTGCTTAGTATGATTTGGGAAAAAGAAGCTCTTCCAGATGAATGGAAGGAATCAATTATCGTACCAATTTATAAGAAAGGAGATAAAACTGATTGCAACAACTATAGGGGCATCTCATTACTTTCAACTTCGTACAAAATTCTAACAAATATATTAGTAAGCAGACTTACTCCCTATATTGGTGACATTCTAGGAGATCATCAATGTGCATTTAGAAGAAACAGGTCTACAACAGATCAGGTTTTTAGTATAAGACAGATTTTAGAAAAGAAATGGGAATACAATGGAACTGTACATCAACTATATGTAGACTTCCAAAAAGCATATGATTCAATTAAGAGGGAGAAGTTATATAGTATCCTGCTGGAGTTCGGAATTCCTAGAAAGTTAGTTAGACTTATACGAATGTGTCTAAATGGCTCAACGAGTAGGGTGCGTGTAGGCAAACAGTTTTCAGACACTTTTGAAATCCAGAATGAGTTGAAGCAAGGAGATGCACTATCTCCTCTACTATTTAATTTTGTACTAGAGCATGCCATTAAATCTTTAGAGAATGAGGAAGGCTTACAACTGAATGGTATTAATAAGCTGTTAGTTTATGCTGATGATGTAGTACTACTGGCCGATAGCGAGGAGATACTAAGGGCCAACACGCACACACTATTGAGTAACACTAAGAAATTAGGACTGGAAGTAAATATCAGTAAAACTAAATATATGGTCACACGTAGAAATACATTATATAATGGAAATGGACAGCTAATGACAAATGAGGGAAATTTTGAGGAATTGGCTGAATTCAAATACCTAGGAACAATAATCACAAATAGGAATGAGATGCACAAAGAAATTAAACATAGGCTCAATTCTGGAAATGCATGCTATTATGCATTGCAGAGACTTTTGATGTCCCAACTCCTTTAAAAAAACGTTAAGCTGAAAATATATAAAACTATTATTCTACCAGTTATATTATATGGGTGTGAAACATGGACTCTTACTTTAAGGGAGGAAAGGAGATTACGAGTATTTGAGAATAAAGTTCTTAGGAAAATTTTTGGACCAAAGAGAGATGAACAGACAGGTGAATGGAGAAGACTACATAACAACGAACTACATGGTCTTTATAGGAAGCCAGATATAATAAGAACAGTTAAGTCCCGTAGACTGCGATGGGCAGGTCATGTTGCGCGTATGGGGAATGAAAGATGTGCATATAAACTTCTTGTAGGAAAGCCAGAAGGAAAACGCCCAGTTGGTAGACCAAGAATGAGGTGGGAGAACAACATTAACTATGATTTGAGGGAAGTAGATTATACAGGGAATGATTGGAAAGCATTAGCTCAGGATAGGGATGCGGCCATGAACCTACGGGTTCGATAGTGCCAGTGAGTAAGTAAGTAAGTAAGTATCATATATTTTGTACATATTATTTTTACTCCCTTAGATGTACTTTGTTTATGTGAGATCTGAACTGTCACAAGGAATTTTAGCCACCTAAAAACTCTGGGTTTCATTGTCTATCAATCATGGTCACTGTTATTTTATTTGTCTCCCCTTCTCGTCATTACCTGCATCAGAGGTGTTGTTAAACAAACTTGGGGTTAAGTATCGTCAGGACTGTAATGAAACAACATACCGAATGTGAAAACTATGGATTTGATACTAACCTTGGTCACTTTTGAAATGTTATTTTTCACCCATTCTCACTCCCTTCCTCTTTGGAGTGCTAGAGGTCAAACTGATCCCGCAAATCATGCTTTAGACACTGATTTCGATAATTTTGGAGATTTTATTTTCCATAGCTTCTAACGCCCATAAGGGTGATATGGATGTCTTAGCTTAAAAGAAATTTTGACAGACCCCAGTCAGCTTAGCGACTCTGAAAACTACGGGTTCAGCAATATTTTTGGTTACGTTTAACATCTCAATTTAACTCCTTTTCATATCTTATGGGTCATAGATTTAATTTTAGCCTTAAACTCCATGTCGACTCTCATCATTCAGCTTAGCAATCCTAAGAACTATGGATGTGATCTAATTTCGATCCTCTTTGACATTTTGGTTTTCACCCTATATCGCCCCCTTCCTCTTTGGGATGATAAGGATAACTTTTTTATTAAAATGTAAACAAAATTACTACCAATGGACTTAGTGTCTCTGAATACTATGAATTTTTCACAGATATTGATAGTTTTTATTATTTTTAGATGTTGCCACTCTAATCATTATCAAAGGGATGCTAGTGTTCTTTCACCCTCGTAGAGCCTTTTTCTGATTGTAAGTTGTATGTGTACCGACTTTGGTTCAAATTATTCCAGGCATTCTAAATATTTTACTGGAATTTATTTGGTAGACAATCATTCCCCATATCAACAGCCACCTAGAAGTGTCCAACCCCTTCAATGCCACTTTTACAGATTGTAATTAATATGTGTACCTAGTTTTGTTGAAAGTGCTCCAGACATTTGAGAATATTTGTGGCCCATATGTTCATTTATATATATATATATAATCATCAACATTTTAGAAGAATCTATCGCCAGTAGTTTACTCAAGGTGATCTTGGCCTTCCCAAATCTCTTTTTCATTGTGGTTGATATTGTAGAGATAGTTTGTGTAATCTTTCCCCTTTCCATTCTCAAAACATGTTGTTTCCAATTTTGTTATATCATTTAATATATTCTCGACTTTCAATTTTTTTCAGATATCAAATTTTCTTTGATGATCTAACCTTGTGAATCCAAGAATGGTCTCAAAAATCTCATGTGCTGCTTCCATTTTATTATTGCCTCTCTGATTCAGGACCCAAACTTCACTTCCATAATTAAGTGCTACTTTTTAAATAATGTTATGTAATCTGAATTTGGTTTCTGTTGATATTGATTTTCCAAAATTTCTTTTTATTGTGCCATTTAATTTATTATATTTTTCTAATTTTGTATCTATATCTCTCTTATTTTTCTCAAATTATGATTCCAAGATAGTTATAATTAGATACTTGTTCTGTTATAATTCAATTTATTTGCATTTTAACCCATATTTACACAAAGGTCCCATTGATTTTGTTCTTCTAACAGATATCTTCATGCCATATTTCTGAGCTATTTTATTTAATTCATAAGAAGCTTTCAGTACTTCGTCATCAGATGTTGCTAAGATGATTTGGTCATCAGCATACAGAATTCTTTTAATTGCTTGATCTCTAGTCAATTTGATGTCATTATTTGACATTGTTTCCATTCTTTTATTATCCTATATATATATAATATATATATATATATATATATATGACATGATAAGAAAAAATAAATGCTTGGACAGGATTTGAACCCGGATGATACCCCAGTGTGATACCGATTATGCTACCAAGCATATCTAGTACAAACAATTATTTTTCTTATATATATATATATTGTCCACCGCTGTGATCTCGAGGTAGCATGCAGCCTTGTCTCGCAGTGGGCCCGGATTCGATCCCCGATTGGGACAGTTTTTCTGGGTGAGGTTTATATCGGGGTTTTTCCTCACTTGTAAGACAAATGTCAGGAAAACTTTAAGGCCCAAATGGTCCCCGAAATCATATGGCCATCATCATCCTTCACCGGTGTGGAAAGCAACAGGGAGCTACCACACCTACAATTCCCTAGTAAAAAGAAAGCATAGCATCAAAGTGCTATGATTGCAGTGAAAGACCTGCCCTCAGGCAGAATTACTATGGATGGATGGATATATACACTGCTCAAAAAAATTAGGGGATATTGTAGAATAACCTATTAAGACTATGTTTTTAGGAACAGTATTAGATGCAATCACTTTCTATTACTCCAAAAGAATGTCAACAAGAGTTTGAAGTCATTACGTAACCTCTGTACCACACCAGATGTCAAAGAGATCCTGATTAGGAATATGGCAAACAAACAAAGCAACATTAACATGGGTGAAAATGTTTCTTTAGTATGGTGTATGGTCTCTTCGAACGGCCAGCACTGCCTCACACCTGTATGGCATTGATGCAATGAGGTTAGCAATGAGTTCTTGGGGGATACGTGGCCACTCTTCCATAAGAGCAATGTGCAGTTCTGGAACAGTTGTGGGAGGTGCTGGTCTGCCTGCAATACACCTGCCTAATGCATCCCACACATGCTCAATCGGATTTAAGTCGGGGGAGGAAGCTGGCCATTGCATACGCTTGATACCCTCCACTTCCAGCATGTCGTCCACCAAGTCAGCTCTGTGGGGTCGTGCATTATCGTCCATAAAAAGAAGAATCACCTATGGCATCAGCATAAGGCACGACAAAAGGTCGGAGAATCTCATCTCTATACTTTACCGCAGTCAAAGTACCACCTTGGATAACGTAGAGGTCCGTACGTCCACCACTACTGACTCCTGCCTACACCATCAATCCACCGCCACCATATGGGGATGTTTCACGTACAAAAGCTGGATTGTTTCGTGTCCCTTTTTCTCTCCAGATGAATACACGCCGACTATCACATTCCATGTTGAATCGCGACTCATCAGAAAAAAGAACTGATCTCCATTCAGCATGCCTCCACCCACGATGTTCCTCCGCCCAGTTTCTGCGATCTCTACGGTGTTGTGGAGTTAACCTGGTACACACCATGGGCCTACGGGCATAGAGACCACTTCCATGCACTTGATTAGGGACAGTTTGAATTGACACCCTGCGTCCTGTTGCTGTTTGAAGTGTATTTCGCGGTTGAGTTGCATTCTGCTGTCTATTCCGACGGGCTGTTAACAAGAGGTAACGGTCATCCCTTGCTGTTGTTGCCCTTGGTCGACCTTGTCCGGCTCTTCTGTGAACAGTATGTTCTTTGAAAATGATTCCAAAGACTGGAAATCATGCTTTGAGACACCCCAATGGCTTGTGCCACCTCTTGTTGTGTCTGTCCAGCTTTCATCCTTCCTATGGCCCTCCAAGCCATTGGTTCAGGTAAATCAGATTGTCGAGGCATCACTGTCCCTAAGGCAAGTCATTCACTAACTGAAAACTGGACTGGATTTAAAAACAGCAACAAAAACTTCACCCCCACACCACCCTTTCACATCAACAGTACAGACACTGCCCTCTGGTGTGGGTACCGAGGTTACATAACAACTTCAAACTCTTATTTACATTATCTTGGAGTAATAGAAAGTGATTGCATCTAATACTATTCCAAAAAACATAGTCTTAATAGGTTATTCTACAATATCCCCTAATTTTTTTGAGCAGTATATATTCTCTACTATTATTACGATATGTAGCGTGAACTCGGTCTCCACTGCCACCTAGTGGCTCCTATTACAAGTAAGCAAATTGTATATATATGGTAATAAAATAATGGAAACTATGACTTATGGAGAGACAGCTTTGAAAACTTAACCTATGAAGTTCACTTATGTCACATTACTTATTAGTTGGGATGCAAGGAGGCCATCACAGAACGAGAAGGACCATTGTAGAAGCTATTTCTTGGGGTTGGACAAGTATGCCATTACAGAACTTATTTCCTTGAGATGCAATGAGGCCATCATAGGACTAATTTCTTGGGAATGCAAGTAGGTCATTACAGAACTTATTTTTGGAGTATAAAAGGAGGCCATGCGAGAGTACTTATTTCTTGGGGATGCAAGGAGGCCATCACAGAACTTGTTTCTTGGTTATGCAAAGAGGACATCCTAGAACAAATTTCAGAAAAATGTACCAATAAACACATTCAGCTCAAGTACTCTGCAAACAAATAAAGGAAAAATTTCAGCTGCAAAAAAAATTAATTTATCCAAATTACTCGTATTTGCAAGGACTGCAGTAAAATGTGCATAGGGAAAAAAAAATTGGTTACTTGTTGTAGAGAATATTTTATGAATATTGTAAATTGAAAACTTATATAATGGTATAGCAGATAGAGGTCATAAAATTTATGAATGTAATAAACATTAATACATTTGTTAAGATTAATAGAAATCTTTATAAGAAAAGAACAATTAGACAAAAAAAATTTTGAACTTGTCTGGCAAGCATGATTTTAAAACTCAGTTCCATTCCATGCATACTCATTGGCACAAGTAAAGTTGTAAATGTAGCTAATTTAAAATGTTAGATTTTAGCTTTTAAAAGGGTAAAACTTGTCCAGGTTAGAGAATCTTTTGAGGTAAGGTGCCCATTTGCAATCTACGTAACCATTTATTTGTAGGATCACATTTACCACCTGTAGTGTGAAACTTCCAAATATTTTGTTAGTTTTACTATACATGCGTTTGTGGTCTGTATGTACCATTGGAAAGGCTGAAGTGAGAGAGTAAGTATCAAATAAATCAATTATATTATGACAGAGTAACATTTATATATGTTGCTGAAATTTTCTATATGAGAACAGATTGAATGATACGATAGATGTTGGGGACAAGAGGTGGGGGGAGGAGGGGAGGGAGGGAGGAGAGGGGAAAAGGGGGAAGGATGGGGAGAGGAGGGAGGGGGAGAGGAGGCGGGGAGGAGTGGGAGAGGGGGAGAGGAGGGGGAGAGGAGAGGAGGGGGAGAGGAGAGGAGGGGGAGAGGAGCGGAGAGGGGGGTAGAGGAGAGGAGGGGGAGAGGAGATGAGGGGGAGAGGAGAGGAGGGGGAGAGGAGAGGAGGGGGAGAGGAGAGGAGGGGTGAAGGAGAGGAGGGGGGAGAGGAGAGGGGGGGGGAGAGGAGAGCGAGGTGGAGAGGAGGCGAGGGGGAGAGGAGAGGGGGGGGAGAGGAGAGGGGGGGGATGGGAGGGAGGGGGGGGAGAGGAGAGGGGGGGGATAGGAGAGTGGGGGGTTAGGAGGTAGGGGGGGGAGAGGAGAGGGGGGGGAGAGGAGAGGGGGGGGAGAGGAGAGGGGGGTGAGAGGAGAGGGGGGGGAGAGGAGATGGGGGGGAGAGGATGGGGGTGGGAGAGGAGAGGGGGGTGAGAGGAGAGGGGGGGGAGAGGAGAGTGGGGGGAGAGGAGAGGGGGGGGAGAGGAGAGGGGGGGGAGAGGAGATGGGGGTGAGAGGGAGGGGGGTGAGGAGAGGGAGAGGAGAGGGAGAGGAGAGGGAGAGGAGATGGAGAGTAGATGGGAGATGAGAGGGAGATTATATTTATATTATATTATATTATATTTATATTATATTATATTGATATTTATATTATATTTATATTATATTATATTATATTTATATTATATTTATATTTTATTTATGTTGTTATTTATATTATATTTATATTATATTTATTATATTATATATATTTATATTATATTTATATTATATTTATATTATATTGTTTTTAGGCGGACCAAAGTGAAGAAAGACTTGCTCGAATATACAGTTCTAAACAATATTCAGAAACAGAAGACATAGACTTGCCATGTACATCTTTAAAATGTTCTACTAGCAATAAGTCATCTTCATACAACATTGAAGTTAAAGGAGATTTACTTGTGCGTAGTAATGAAAAACTGTGCACATCTACTGTGTCTGACAAGTCATATTTTACATACTCGAATATTAGTAATCATTTACATATACACAGTAAAGAAACATCAGTAAAATGTTCTGTTTGTAAAAAGTCATTTTCTGGCAAGAACAATCTTAATAGACATTTACTTGTGCATACCAAAGTGAAACTATTCACATGTTCTTTTTGTAATAAATCATTTTCTCAGAAGGCCCATCTTAATAGACATTTACTTGTGCATACTAAAGAGAAAGCATATAAATGTGATCAGTGTAATAAGTCATTTTCTCAGAAGTATTATCTCAATACACATATTTTATTTGTGCATACTAAAGAGAAAGCATTTAAATGTGATCTGTGTAATATGACATTTTCGAAGAAGGTCACTCTTACTACACATTTACTTGTGCATACTAAAGAGAAAGCATTTAAATGTGATCAGTGTAATGATTCATTTTCTCGAAAGTCCAGTCTTAAGAGACATTTACTTGTACATACTAAAGAGAAAGCATTTAAATGTAATCAGTGTAATAAGTCATTTTCTCAGAAGTCCAATCTTAATAAACATTTGCTTGTGCATACTAAAGAGAAAGCTATTAATGCAATAAGTGATTTTCTTTGAAGTCCAAAACTGAGAGAAATTAAAAGTGTGTAGTGGTAATACATAAACATATAAATATATTGATTGTAATAAGTCATTTTCTTGGAAGCCAGTCTTAACACATTGCTGATGGGCTATGGTAATGCCCGTGTTTAAATATTCAGCACTATATGACCGGCCATGGTGATCCTCATTTTTTACATGGGATTTGATTATATGACTCTTCACCTTTTAATGAGTCTTGATTTTTTTCTCACTGCAAACTAAAATTTGTATCTTTTATACTCCTCTCTTTCCTTTAATATTTGCAATTGACAGTAAAAAAAAAAAACAGTTAAATTTCATATCAGTTAGAAAAGGCTGGATTTTCATATCAGGATTTAAATATGTTAACGTTTATTCCTTTATTGTCCATAAAAATTTTCTATTGGTTAAGTATAGTTTTCAGTTGTATGTAAATAATTAAATAACTAGCTGGCATAATTGAAACTGCAAATTTATGGTTGCATGTTTATAAGCTCCCCATGCATCCCTATCTTTAGTTAATAGTTCTCAATTGCCCCTTGTATAATTTACGTTTCTAGACATTTAAAATTAGGGGAAACAATTTTTCTTTATGGGCCTAACCTGGATCTGTGGCAACATGTCTACCAGGAAAATTAGTGTGGAAAAGTCCAAATTACTTTGCAATAAAGACAAAGAGATTGTGGAAAAAAGTTAGTAATAGGCAACAGTTAAAAGGCATATGAGTAGAAGGGATAAAGTTGTAAAGAAACCTTCTTGCATACTTCAGCACAATAAATATAAACAGGTCATTACAGGGCTGATTAGTACCTCAATTCTCACCAATGTGTTATTATACATTTACTTGCAGCTTTGTAATGGAAATGTTTTTCAAATCTTCTGGTTGTAATATATAATTTTGTATTAAGTGCTATATGAATAAACACTTACATTGTGCATAGCAATGAAAAGCAATTCAAGTTGTCTGTAATAAGTAGAGCTAGGAATTTTAGGTGCTGCACCTTAATTTTATTTTGTTGCTACAATGCTCAAATTAGCTTATCTTGCAAAGAAAACATAAGTAAATGTCCCTAAATGTGTTTTAGTTGCACCTTTTTGCACATTTTTTTCAATGCTAGCACCTTATTGCACCTTTTTATCAATGCAAGCACATTTTGCACCTTATTAAACCTTTTTTTGTCTCTTAGCAGCATTGTATTCCCAAAATAATGTGTATTTTTTTACATTTCTTCAAATACACTTTCAAGGGTTCACACCTTCTTGCGCCACAGTTATGCGAAAGCTATTGTTTGAGCAAGGGAGATTGTTGAGTGCTTAAACAAATGTTTCAGTTCAAAATAATATTTATCTTGTGCGGTCTGCTATTTTCCTGAGTGACCAGTATACAGTATGCCAAAACTGAATGTGAACTCCTACAAACTACATGATTTTGTAAAATAGTTTAGTGCAGATGGAATTCAGAGTGACAGATCTGTTATGAGGTGCATTGTTTGAGATATTTCAATAAAAATTAATGAAAAACACCAACACAATCGTGTTACACAGCATATAGGTAGTGAAAAACATGAAAAATAAGGAACTACAAAGCAGTAAATGTGTATTGTGACAACAGTTTATTGGTGAGTTACTGTCTTCTTCATGTTTCATAAATAAAGAATATTTTTTAATGATACAGCAAGGACATTTGTGGCAAGTGGTATTCCTCTTTCCAAACTTAACAACCCTATTTTGAAAGCATATTTGGAGAAATATACTGGGAAGTCTGTCCCAGATGAAAATCACACCTTCAACATCTGTATGACGAAAAATTAAAACAGATGAGTCAAGTAGAAGGTGAAAACCAGTATATATTACATTAGACGAAACCACTGATAGACAGTTGAGATATTGAACTTTTTTAGACATATTCTAAACATTTGAGTTGTTGAATAATACCTGCTTTAACAGTTTTCTGGACTTGTGATTTCAATAACATAATATTCTGGGACTTGTCTTACTCAGCCTTTTTAATATATGACAACATGACTGAATGTTGTGTCGTGAGTTACTTGACACTCTTTAATGATAGTTCACATGGGAAATTTGCACCTTTTTCTGCTAAATTAAAGCACCTTTTTTGCATCTTTTTCACCAAAATTTTGCACCTAAAATTCCTAGCTCTAGTAATAAGTGATTATCTTATATATTCCATCTTAATAGAAATTTACTTGGACATATAGAGTTTTTAATTACAAAATCATTTAAAAAAAATACATTATTTTCAAACCTCTTCTTTATTCAACACTTGTAGTAATGGAAAAAAGTGTATAAATAAATATATATATGTATATATATACTTGTTATAAATTATATTTTAACATTAAGCAATGAAAGCCAAATATGCCATGAAAACCAACTCAAATGCCTGAACCAGTGTTTTGAACCCAGGACCTCTAAATCTATACATTAGTAGGTTTCCAACCATGCTATAAGGAAATGTACATTGGTTTTACTGGGGTGCAGCGATAGAGTGGTTGATAACGCACTAACATTTGGAATTAGAGATCCCAGTTTATGCATTAATTTTTCCTTTTGTGACATATATATATATATATTTGTTGAAAGAATAAGAACAGTTAAGTCCCGTAGACTGCGATGGGTAGGACATGTTGCGCATATGGGGAATGAAAGACGTGCATGGAAACTTCTTGTAGGAAAGCCAGAAGGAAAACGCCCAGTTGGTAGACCAAGAATGAGGTGGGAGAACAACATTAACTATGATTTGAGGGAAGTAGATTATACAGGGAATGATTGGAAAGCATTAGCTCAGGATAGGGATGTATGGAGAGCTTATGTCCGTGCGGCCATGAACCTACGGGTTCGATAGTGCCAGTGAGTAAGTAAGTAAGTAATAGAAAACAATTTATTTATTTTTTTTATTTATTACTATTTTTTTGTAACAGTAATTTCCTTAGAAGTTAATTGTTACAGACATTTACATGTGCATAGCAACAACAAAGCACTTCACGTTTTGTTGGTAATAAGCCCTTTTCTTAGGTGCCACATCTTATTTAAACATAATCAGTAGGAAACTCTTATTTAGATGCAGCATCTTTTAAAAAAAACAGTTTTCATTAGTTTCGAACCATTTTTCATCCAAAACTATAGTAATATAAAATGTATATGCATATTTTGGAAGAAAATATAACTATTACAGTGTTTTAATGAAATTGTTATACTGGATTATCCACTACATTTTAATCTTTTGACAATATGTTGATAGCATTTTAGCTTTTAAAGAATGAAGCAATCAGTTTTGATAAACTACGTCTTAAATTTCATCTAAACATTTAGGAATGTTATACACCCACACAGAAGATTGTCAGAAACATTTTAATAATTTTAGCTTTCATGAAACCTGAACGAGTCAATGGCTTAATCCTTAGATGATGAAGAAGGCATCTTAAAATTATATGGAAGTGCATATAACTTATCCTTCTGAATCCATGCCATTTTATTTTCTTGTATTTTTCTTTTTGTGAAAAACATTTTACGTTTCAAACCGATTCTTACTAACATGGTGAGCGAGATAGGAAATATTCAAGTAATGCCAGTAAAATGTTATTTTAGTTTATATTGTTGCAGGAACATATCTCAAATTTGAAATTTGATTTTTCAGTTCTAGAATAGCCATTATTCCTTGTGATATTACTGGGTCATTCCATGTCAAGTGTCCTCGGGGTCCCCACTCTACCACCTCAGATTTTGTTCACCGAAGTGGACCTATGCCACATCATGAAGTATGCAGCACAAAGAATTTGGGCAACTTTGTTGAGGTAAAATGGGATAAATATTTTCACTAAAAAGGCAACAATTATGTTTACTTTAATTAATTTCAGGCCTCAAAATATTTATCTCAAATTCTATATGTATTTTCAGTACCTCTTCTTTCTATACTTAGTATCTTAATACCACTTCACATTTAAAAAAAATATTTGCTCATATTCTACAAGACTAGACAATCTCTAATTGAACATGTTATATATTGTAAAATAGCATGTTATGATGTTTCCATATGTAACGTTAAAAAGTTATGCCCCCGCTCTAGTCTGGAGTTTGCGTGCTCCCTTGTCACGCAGCAGGCCCGAGTTCGATCCTCATTGGGAAAGCTTTCCTGGGTGAGATCTTTTTGGAGCTTTTCCTCACTTGTAAGACAAATGTCAGGAAAGTTTTAGGCACAAAGACAGTCTCCGAACATCATCTGACCATCATCATCACTACCATTTTACCGTAGTAGACTAAGTTTAGATTAAACCTCACATCATCACCTTTATATATCATCGGGACAGCCTAACCCCGCCTTCGATGTGCCCCAATCTCAGAAGTGTTGAAATGTATGCCATTCCAGGAGAGAATACCAGAAATATAATGACATGCTGGTGGCATTTATTAAAAAAAACTTTAAAAGAAAATTACTTGTAAATGCACTTAATCACATATCTTTTAAAACTGTAAATTTTATTAATTACTTCATGTTAGTTTTTGTTTGTATCTTTATAAAATTATGTTATATGTAATTTTAATTTCATTCTCAATATCTAGTTATAAATTTACAATATTGTATAATATATGTTACTGTTATAGCATTACTATCCTTAATGTAAGACTGCATTCTTAAATCTTGGAAATAAATACTGTTCTCAATGAGAAATATCTAAGAAAAATGTTCTCTTTTCATTGGGTACTAATCTTTTAACAATATTCATGGCAGCAGGAGAAACAATTCACTAGAATATTTGTCGATGACTACATTTTTCATGCAACAGTAAATCTATGTTTAAGATTACACTCGACACAAGGGATTGAGTACACATTTACTTATAATAATGTATCAGAAAAGTTACTTAAACACAACTTGTTTTAAATCATAAATTTTTGACAACTATGAACTTGCATATTCTTAATTACAATTTTCACGGGAATGGGTCTTAACTTTGCACAAATTATAGAAGACTTTGGGGTTTCCTACACTAACATGCATAGCACATACCTGGTTAAGCTTATCATTTGGAGTGGACTTAGACTGAGGGATAGACTTTCTATTCTTACTTAGCTCGATTGCCTGGCACTTTCTTTCCATGAACTCTACGAGTTCATCTCATATAGGAACCTAAGAAGATGAGAATTTGTTTTCCATTCAGTATGATGGTTAAACCAGATCTTTGATAGTACCATCTCCTGAAATATAATATCATGTAATGAAATTTCACATTCTAAATTATTAATGGCATTTACATTACTCTTATGTTGTTTATTGGTTTTCTGTATGCTGAAGACGGTCCTGAGGAACATCAGTTTAAGTCTAACAAAATTTTTCACATGTTGTTCTTTGTATTATATTGTAAGCCTTTGTTTTCCCTTTACAGAGATTTAGGCGCTCTCCCCCTACAGGGAAGAATTTGAACCATACTAATTTAGTTACACTTGTTTTCGTATAAATGTCATTTTTGAGTGGTCCGTGGTCAGCCTCATACTGACATCTAGGAAACCAAGGTAGTACTAGGACGGAAAAAATCGGTAAATTTTGCTTAGAGGCCTTTTCATTCAGGCTTAAGGATTTTTTACGAGCCTGAAAATCTTCAGACTCGGGACCCACGGCTTAAAGTCCCTCCCGGAGGACTTGCTCCTTGGATTTTTCCGTTCTAAAAAATCCATTGACCACGGCCGGGTTTGAACCTGCGACCCTCGGGACCAGAGGCAAGGAGCATAACCACTAGTCCACTGCAGCCGACTTCACATGTAGTAATATAATTAATATTTTATTATAATATCTAGCTTCAATAAGCTGCCAAATTATTTCAAAGTTTTCTTTAAAAATGGTTAGATTTTCAAACTCTTCCTTAGGTTCATCTTGCAGTGAGGAAATTAGTGAATGAAGTTTTTGATCATCATCTAGAGTATGATTATTTATAATTAAACTTATAAATGTATTTCTGTAACTTAAATACTTTGTCAAATCTCCCTTGAATACAGGCAATTCATTTAGTGGAAGTTTGATTTTATGGGACATCGGACTTATGGGCTGACCTAATTCACTTTCAGGTTCATTTTTAATTCTGAGATTTGAAACGTGTGAATTAAATCTTGTAATTTTCCTGAAATAGTATAGTATCTAACTTCAAATTGCTCATGCTCATGCTCTGCAATTTGACTATCCATACTTCACTGGAGTCAATTTTTATTTTTATTTGTTGAGGTTTTCTCAAATATTAAATTCTTCCTTTGTTACTAGCAATCCTTGTTGTCACTGTAACAATTCCTTTTTAGAAAAACTATCCTCTTTTATATATTTTCTAAATTAGTTAGGGATCTTTTTAAAAGACCGCGTTTTTTTAATGTTTCTACTTCAGCTTCAAAAGCCATTTTGTACACAAGGAAAAATATTAAAAATAAAAGTTAAAAAAAAAAACTCATCAAGGTCAATTATTTTCACATTGGTAAACTGGCAAGTACTCAGAGAAAATATATTAATTATTCTTCTGAGTACAACTTTGAAGAATCTAACAAGTTAATATTATTGATGATTGCATGCTGCATGTTGCACTTAGGCGTCGAGATCGTTTGTATCTTTAAAATTCCGAAGCATCCAATAAAACCTCTTTCTTCACTGGTGTTATTTTTCATTTTACAATTTATTTCATGTAGTAATTCGATTATTTTTTAGAATTAGTTGAGCTTTCTTTATCTTTATGGGCTCCTACCACATGTGGTACGTTATTTTGCTTTTATGTATATTTAATCTTGTAGACTATTCTCTTACTTACACTATTTTTTTCTTCTTTTTGTAATAATTTTTCCCCCTCTTTTTGTATTTTTTCTCCCTTAAAGTAAGAGTCCATGTTTCGTATCCATATAATATAACATGTAGAATAGTAGTTTTATATAGTTTCAGTTTAACTTTTTTGAAAGGAGTTGGGACGACAAGAGTCTCTCTAATGCATAATAGCATGCACTTCCAGAATTGAGCCTATGTTTAATTTCTATGTGCATTTCATTCCTATTTGTGATTATTGTTCCTAGGAATCTGAATTCATTGTACAGTAGAATAAATTAGGTTAGTCAATTTTACATGTAACTTAGAAAACGTACCTTCAATTATGCAAGGTATATACCGGAATGTGGTTATGGACGATTTCTTCTTCCCCAACAGAATATACTTACAAGGAGCTGCTGAAAACCTAGTAGATTAAATGAAATCAAAGAAATTATAAAATTACTTATTGATTTACACTAGAAGAAACACAAATGATTAAACTGTTGAATATTAACAATATTAATAACATAAAACAAAAATTTTAATACAAAGAATATATTTACGTGTGAAATTTAATGATTACACCGTTCTCCATTGATTTTGTCGTTGTGAAATAAATGAACTTTTCTGAATCACAGTTGGATATCGTTATGCATGAATCGGCTATGCGCCATGACACAAGTTTCAAGATAAGTACGAACAAATTTTAAGTCAATATTCACTATTTCATGTAGTGGGAAACTAACAATAGTAGATATTGCAAGTTATTCTCTTTATTTGTCAGTTATACATACATACTGCTCTGCCCAAGAGCAGGTCTTTCACTGCAAACTCAGCTTTCTTCACTCTTTCCTTAACTCAGCTTTTCTTTTTGTATCCTAATACAAACCATTTATTTAAATATTGTCTATCATCTGATGTCTTTTTCTGCCTCTAACTTTTTCTGTTAACCATTCCTTGTAGGGCATCCGTCAGCAGGCAGTTTCTTCTTAGCCAGTGACCAATCCAATTTCTTTTCCTCTTCTTTATGAGTTCCAGAGCATTCTTCTTCCTTCACCCGCTCTGTCTAGCACATCTTAATTTTTTAATTTGTCTGTACATTTTATACGTTCCATGCCAGTCGCTTTTCCTCTTTCCGTCGTAATGTCTATGTGTCTTCACCATACAATGCAACATTCCACACAAAGCACTTCACTAGCCTCTTCCATAATTATTTTTCAAAGGTCTGCAGAAAATGCTTATCTTTTTGTTAAAATCTTTTGCTGTCCTCTGCTTTAGTTCTTGACCGCAGTTCATGTTACTACTAGTAGTACAACTCAAGTATTTGAAGCTCTCCATTTGCTCAATGGTCTCATCTTTAATCCTCATGTTTATCTTCCTTGGTTTCCTTTCTGTATTGATGGCATCATATTTATATTTATCTTCAGACCATAATCCTCGCACTTCATTACATCTTGTGCTAGCAAAGCCAAGTCATTAGCAATTCTTATGCACTTAATTCTTCTTCCTCCACCCATTTTTACTCCTCCCGTATTCCTCAAGCAGTTTTTTGTTAGGTCTTCCAGGTAGATGTTGAAAAGAGTAGGTGATAAAGGACATCCTTGCCGTACCCCCATTCCTATTTCTATTCCCTCCGATATTTCTTCTCCTTTATCTGCTGTTTTATATAAATATTACTTATGAGCCTCCTATCCTTCTAGTTCACTAATTTTCTTCAAGATCCTCATGAGTTTATTCCAATTCACTCTGCAAAGGTCTTTTCCAAGTCAAAAAATAGTGCACAATCTTCTTTATATTTTTCTATATAACTGTCTCCTATTGTTTATATCAATCCAATTGCATCTCTCGTAGCCTTTCCATTCCTGAAGCCAAACTGTTCTTCCAATTCGCTTTACATCGTAGAACGTAAACGTCAATTCAGTATTCGCAGGATAATCTTTGCAGAGTGTGATATCTAGCTGATAGTACTGAACTCCTTACATATCTTCCAATTATTTTTCTTCGGTATTGGTATTAACACTGTCTCAATCAATTCTTCGGGTCGTTCACCTTCTTTATATATCTCGTTGCATAAAATCATTTTTTTTTTTCATTCACCCAAGCATTTAACCAATTAAGTGGGGACTCTATCTACCCTGTTCCTTCCCACTAATAAAGGTAAGAAATTTGTTTGGAACTTCTCTTATTAATTCTAAGTTATGATTATGCTGACAGGCTCAAAGTACTATCAAAATAGTGTGATATATAAATGTTAAGTATCTTATACTGAAGTATAAATCTTTTGCTTTCTGTATCCTAACCCGTAGATATTCTATTCCTTCATTACATTCAGAGCTGGGGTATATTATTCTCGAGGTATCTTCTGTTTTCCCCTGCCATAATTTCATTCCACCACTTTTTCCATACTCATCTTATCCATTTAATTTAATTCATCCACCACTGTGATGGTGCATCAGGCTGAACGGCCGGCATCCATGCCATTCACAGACATAGGGGTTCATCTCATCTCATCCTTCGACCCGACTCTGAGTTGGACACGAGTTGAGTTGAGGATATTTATATTTTATTGTACAAATTGCATCAATATTTGTTCATTTTGTTGTCTCTGTTGTCTTTGAAAGATCCATAAATAAAATTATTAAAAAAACATCCAACAAGGGGGGGGGGATCACATTCTCAACCCTATCACTACAGTTTATTCTACACTTAAAGAATAAACTGACTTGTAATATATGTCTACAAAATGAGGTTAATAATATTACTATAATGAATATCCACTAATCTGTATTTACAATAAAATCACTTTTCTGCTTATAAGTATTTTACATATTTGATGTAGGCCTACTAATAGAACATGATTAAACACATGCTGACTTCTGGTAATCAGTATTTTACTGCATTTAGTGTACTCGTTTCCATGAAATTTCTCTTTTATAAACATTTTCCCAATTCATGAATTTGCAAATAAAAAATTAACAATCTTTGATTACAACAAATTACTTCATTCCAGCACAAAATAAAATAATATTCACAACTCAAAAACTTTATATTTTCAGTAAATAGGCGTCTGTATGTTATACCAAACATAATATAAAGGATTAATGGTATTATAATGGATTAAACTCATCATAAAGAGGTGGTGCATTCTGAAGAAATGCATAAATGTTAAATTTCATATAATTCAAAAAACTTAATTTCTGGCACTCATCTTGGAAGCACACATCCTATGTGAAAGCTCACCACACATATCTGCATTTTGTTAAATTATTTGCTTCATTCTAGCTGTTCTCTTATTCAATTTCGGTTTTTAATTAGCATGTACTTCCTGTTCTTCCACTTTTGCTAGGATATCCCTGTGGATATCGTAGGTTTGACACAGTGTTTAGTTTTCTTCTGCGAGTGTGTGCAACACTTTTCTATTTATAAAACTTAATATCCTTCCAGATAATATTTTGTGATGTCTAAAATTTAATAAGCAAACATCCTAAATTTCAACTATTTTTTCTCTCAATCAAATTAAAATGTAATTGGTTTAAATTGTCATTGAGAATTAGGGTTGAGGTATATACAAATAATGCCAAATAAATCGTCAATCACAAATTTACATTATTAAGGTAGTAATGATCTCTTAACAAACAATACGGAACATTTTTAATATTGACAGTTTTTAAATATCTAAGAATAACTATGTTATTGTGAACAAAATTAACACCACTACTACTACTGTTATTATTATTATTATTATTATTATTATTATTATTATTGCTGCTGCTGTTACTGTTGTTATTGTTGTAGTTACTATATAGATTATTGTTACTATTATTGTTGTTATAACAACTAATATTATTATTACTCTTAACAGTGGCGTCCATTCAACTACCCCAGAACTGCTGGGGTATTTAATATATTAATAATTTGGATCAAAATAAAATAATATATTTGCCAAATTTCATTCAAATGAATTACGCGTGAACATCAAAATTCAATATTCCCGCCGCGCCAGCAGTCAACTACCGCATTCGATTTGACGAAGTCTTATGCGTATTCACCTTATTTCCATAAAGGAACACACAAAGTGTTTCCTCTATGTTATTCCCACCAACAACAGCTATTGCACTACAGATGAATTCCCGAAAGCGCAATTTCGATGTATGCCTGCTAAAGTCCACCGAAAACCCACACTAGACCAGCGATAATCCACTGGGCGAAGCTTGTGTCATATTTTTTTTTTTATTGAATACCAGCTAGCTGGATCCAGCTAACGTCACAACTCGAGTAAGTATATACAAGGTCGAATCACGTTTCGACCTATCGATTCAAGAAACATTAATTTGATGAAGAGATATGATTTACTGATTTGGGAAGCGTCAATTACTTAATAATGGAATATTTCGAAATAACAGTTTTTAATTTATATTATTTAGTTTATGCTAGTTATATTTTTACAAAATACAAACAAAAAATAAACAAATAAAATTATGCGGTACATTTTGCCTGTTAATTTAAGAAGAGTATGAATTTTAAAGTGTTCATTTTTATGTTGTGCTGCTATGAAAGATTTAGTAATAAATGTCCATACTATTTATAAACTGAATAATTCGGAATAAAGTTTTTATAAGTAGTATTTTTGTTATAGAACTGGAGTAATTGCTCTGACCACCGCACGTCACTGAATATTAATATTACTATATCGTTAAATCTCACGATTTAATATATAGTATTTTCAATATGGCGGAGATGCATATGTTTACGTGTTTTCGCCATCTATATTAGTACAAGAATTCAGATGCAATTTTTGCCGCTAGATGTCACTATTTCATTTGGATTATTATCCTACGGCTAAATTTCAGTGTTATACGCTTCAGACATAACCTTTTTATTCGATAGTTTTTGTTTATGAACGTGGCTGTATTAAGCATAGATATATAATGGACTTGCATTTGCGGCAAGTTGATATAAGGATCTGACAAGATACAGTTAAGTGCAGTTCTGCTCGTGATCCGAGCTGAACTTTAGATCAATCTTCACGTTCTACAAGTTTCAATCCTGCTTCGGTTACGAGTAGCCGCTCCTGTTCTTTATTAGAGCAGCCAACTTCAACATAAAGTTAAATTAAATTAAAGTTATTGTTCAGTTATGTTCTATGCTGCGAGCAGACCTTTAATATTACTTCAAGTTAAATGTCTGCTTCTGCAGTGAGCAGATCTAAGTAAGTTACGATATAATTAAGCTCGACTATACTTGGTACACATCAAGAAAATATTTTTTATTTTCAAGTTACTTTGGGGTATTTACAGGTAATACAAATATAGTTACTGATCACGTCAAACATAAAAGTCACGCTTAGCTCAGATCCTAAACTGAATTTAAATTATTACGAATGGTAAAAAGTTTAGGTCATCAAGTTTGTTTTACGTAACATATCGAACATTCATAGAACAAGCTTAAGTGATGAGACTTAATAGTGGAACAGTGCAATAGTGTATTCATGAGCTTAAATTCCTATATACTATTATTTTTATGGATGAAGTGTACTGTAGATGCATTCCGTGAATTACGTAAATAAATTAATCAGTTCTTATGGACATTATACTTCTACAGCTTTCGAGTATTGATGCATTTATATCACGTCAATTGAAATTTAACGTATAATTAGGAGCATCGCAGAGCACTACAGTGTATGCACGATAAGAGAAGATAAAACTAAGTTCCTCACTACAACTTGAGGTATAAATATTGACTTTCTCCTTTACTATGATAATTATATATGTGACCTCTTTTAAGTAATCCATTCAAGAAATATAGCCAATTTCACGTTAAAGATAATAATTCAACACGACTATTTTCTGCGATTTATACATTTATTGTTGTTAAATTCGAATTGTTATGTTAATAAATTATGTCTGTGTCAAGAAAGACTAAATTCGTCTCGAGATTGCAAGAAAAAATTATAAATTTCTATTTGGCCACACTATCAATCGAATATTTTATATTAATGTGGTAGTAATCTCTTATTCATACTGTGAAATTTCCTGATAGTTCCACAGACTATATCCGACCGTCCATCTGCATTAATAGAAAATATTCTTATAGATGTAATTATATTATCACTTCCCTGTTTTTTCATTAACTTGACAAGGAAAATTAAGATATGTTGGTTAATTCAACAGTATTATTAGCAGTATTATTATTATTACTATTATTATTATTATTATTATTATTACATTGGGATGATGTCCACCTGTAGGAAGAAAGAGAGAAGACCTCGAATCTCGTAGATGCTAGAAATAAGAATGGAATGAGAACTAGAGGACTGGAGAATATGGAGTGGATGGATAGGGAGGAATTGAGAAGGAAAATAAAACTTTAGGCACAGGAAGATATGTAAACATAGAAAATCTGTAGGGTATATAGATAAATATTATTATTATTATTATTTCTGCCCAGCTTTAAATCTTTAGATTTTTTAGCTCCTGGAGGACCAGGTGATTTTTGGTCAACATTTCCTTCCTCTAGCCTTTATCAAACCAATGAACTGCAATGCAGCAGTATCTGTACCCTACATAAGATAATGGGCCCTCACAGGTAATAATAGAAGATCAGAAGTGGTATATTGGAGGATGTGAAGAATTTGAGTATCTGGGAGTAAAAGTGGAGGATAAACAAGAAAGTGATATTAAGAACAATATAAATAAAGGTATAGAAATAACAACAATAATATATGGAGTCTAATTGAACAGACAAAAAAGTTACAAATCCATCCATCCATAGTAATTCTACCCGAAGGCAAGGCCCTTCACTGCAGTCATTGCATTTTCATGCTATGCTTGCAGCTGTACTAGGGAATTGTAGGTGTGGTAGCTTCCCGTTGCTTTCCACACCGGTGAAGGAGGATGATGATAATAAGGATGATGATGATGGCCATATGATTTCGAGGACCATTTCGGCCTTAAAGTTTTCCTGACATTTGTCTTACGTGAGGAAAAACCCCGATAAAAACCTCACTCAGAAAAACTGCCCCGGCCGAGGATCGAACCGGGGCCCGCTGCGTGACACAGCAGCACGCTACCTCGAGACCACAGCGGTGGACATAAGTTACAAATATGTAATTAAATAATGAGAAGTGCTGAAGTTTGGAAATTCAACAAAAACTTTGGGGAGAGCAGCAAAATGTTGAAAATTAGAAGAAATACTGTCATACGAGAAAAAATGAATGTTAGATATTCAATATTAGATTATATAAGATACAAGCAATTCAATTATATATGGGAATGTACGACGAATGAAAAAAAAATGTTACCCAGAAAAATATTGGAATGCTGGAAGAAGAAGGAAGGGAAGACTTCGAAACTTGTGGATGCAAGAAATAAGAACTGGAATGAGACCAAGAGGTTTGGAAGACAGGCATTCGATGGATAGAGACGAGTGGAGAAGGGAAACAAAACTTTTGGCACAGGAATATGTGTAAATATTGAAAATCTGTATATAAATAAAAGCATTATTATTATTATTGTTATTATTATTACTATTATTATTATTATTATTATTATTATTATTATTATTATTATTAAACAAACTAAATATTAGGGAATAATTATGGATAGTATAACATAAAACATAGAATTGAATTGAGTAGCAAAATAATATCATCGTTAAATTCCATATGGTGGGATAAGCATATTTGGAAAGACACAAAAAAATATATTGGTAAAACATTGGTAGAATCTGTTGCAATGTATGGAAGTGAGGTATGGACAATCAATAAGTACTACAAGAATAGACTAATAGCTCTAGAAATGGGTTATTTACGCAGAAGTGCCAGAAAGTCTAATTTAGAACATGTCACAAATAAGGAAATTAGAAACATAATGGAAGCAAAAGAAATAATAATTGAAAGAATTGAGGAGAGAAGGAATTAAAGTGGTTAGGACATGTTTTAAGAATGGAAGATGAGCGATGGCCGAAGCAACTATATGAATGGCATCCGAACAGAGAGAAGAAAAGAGGGAGACCAAAGTTAACGTGGAAGGAAAACATGAAGACAGTAATGCAAGCTAGAGGGCTAAGCATCGAAGATGCCCAAGACCGTAGGCTTTGGAGGTTTGGCACGGGAAGACGGCAGCAGCTGTAAAAATTTATCATCATTACTATCATCATCACAATCACAATCAATAAGTTATCAATATCATTATCATAAGTAATGCCACGAGTGATTTCCCAATTATCGATAAATTCACGACTCACGAAGTGAGGGTGAATTATCTAGAGAATTTGGAAATCAAGAGTGGCATTTGTTAGGACTATTTAACGAATAAAATTAAGCTGTTTACTGAGAAATCATTATTTAACTATAATTATATTAAAATATTTATATATTTAATGTAAACGGCGATGTTTGAAAACAAATGAGAAACGATTGGTACGCTTATTTCCTTCCTTTGTTCATCACTGCAACCAGATCATAATTTATTTATTTATTGCTATGCAGTCCACGGCTTCCATCACAAAGTGTGTGTGAATATCACTTACCATCAAATCGAAGACAGTTGCAGATGTAAACTGTGCGAACTAAAGTGTAGAAGATATCATCTGGAATTGTGTTCCAAAGTGACAATGTCATTAGCGCAATACGCTAATTAATTAATTTTTCACAATTGTGCGCAATCATATTATTATTATTATTATTAATATTATTTATTGCCAAGAATCGCAATATTGTAAGAATGCACCCTAGTGGAGAAATTTATAACCAACGTTATAGGTATTAATTGATGTCCTATGTTGTAAATATGACAATTATATTTTTCTGCAATGTCAATTCCTGGAAAATAATTCGTTTAAAGAAAGTTCAAACAGTGTTCTTTTTTTTGTGGTATAATCAATTATTACAAATGTTTTTATATTATCTATCGCATGCGCTTTCTGCTGACATTCATGCACTATATATACAATTTGGTAGCCGTATTTCTTAGAGGGTCAGTCACTGCAAAATAATGCTATGACCTATTGAGAATGTTAAAAAGGAGATGCTTTCTTTATTATGATAATCTTTAGTTGGTACATTTTAGGCGAAACACGATTGTCATTGGTTATAAATAAAAAAACATTGAAATGTGATTGGTCATTGACTCCCATTTGGGGCATGAGTTAAATAGTAATTAAAATTATTCATCATGACAGTCACAATGCATATCAATATAATTAACATCATCATCGTGACAATCAATATCATTATCATTAACATTATTCATCTTCATCATCCCAATCAATAACATTATCATTCATCATCATCTTCATCACTCTCACAAGGAATCAGAAGAAAAAACGTCACCCAGGGCATTCTTACCTTTCATCAGGAATGTAACTAACCGAATTGGAAAACTGCTAAAGAAAGAAGACATAAAAACAGTATATAGGCCTACCAGGAAAATCAAAAACCTCCTCAGACCTATTAAGGATGAACTTCATCCTCATCAATCAGCAGGCATATACAGGATCCCGTGCAGTTGCGGCCAAGTGTATATAGGCACCACTAAACGCAGCATCACAACCAGACTTTAAGAACACGAAAGTTACAGTCGTCTTAAACAAGTCGGCAGTAGCAGAACACTCTCTACTTGAAGGCCATACAGTTCAATACAACAACACAGATATATAATCTAACTTGACACACTATTTTACCCGTCTGCAACGAGAAGCCCTTGAAATATTCAAACATCAAACTAGTTACATTAGAAAAGAAGAATGATTAAAAGTCAACAAAGCATGGATACCAGTCTTAACAAACGCCAGATGTAAACCCCTACGAGAAGAATCTACTAGAACATCAGACAGCAACCTCATTGGTGCAATGGAAGACCATAATGCTAACCAACTACAAGGCTGATGCAATTTACGAAGTAACGGGCCGCGCAGAGAACACATGTATAAATAGAGCAGGTAGTCGACAAAATTGCCAGTGATTGATGGATTTAGGACCAAAGACCAGATGGCCAACAGCGGAAGAGGAAGGACCTCCTGATCGTCGACCAGCTCTCCGGCCTAACGGCAAGCGAAGCCTCACTCGACGGCATCCAGGATCGATTCCCTTGCACTTAAATCGTGCTTGCGGCAGCTTTCAGCGCAGCCTAGCGGCAGCGTCAGCGTAGTCTGGCGGCATTGCAAAACTGTCTCCGACAGCATTCTTTTTCAGCTAAGGGTTCTACAACCTACCTTTTTTCCCTGGTTAGCGCATGTACCTCAAAAGGCAGTAGGCCTTATCCCGTCCGGCCCCAAGCTCGGCCCCTATCCCAGGGTCTTTGACAGAGCACCTTCTACTCGTCAACCATATTTCCTTATCCCAAAATATCCCTCCAACATGGGAAAGCCCAAGAAGAGGACACGAGCTCTACTACGTCGTTCACACTCCACCAATCGCGCATCGGACGCGTAATAAATCTCACGCGGAAAAAAGCCATCGTCTCCAACACCTGCAGTATCGACTGCCGGTAAAGCCGAGTTCCCTTTGACAGTCTCTCTACCCCCGGAGTCCTCCCTCACCGTCCATCGATGGAGGGGCCAGAGTAGAGGTTCGGAGTCCCAGGACTCGCGTCCAATCCAATCGAAACCCTCTCCACTGCTGATAAGTCGGGAATTCACCGCCGAACTAGCAGCTGCGAACAGGGCTTTCGCAAAAAACGAGCCGCACGCATTCATTTGAGAACAAACGCCGCTCGGAACTAGGGTTAGGCTGACTTCATTGTCGGCCTACTGTAAATACCGACAGCTGCTGCTGCAGCGTAACATTCCCTGCAGCGAAGGGAACAAGAAATCGCGAGCTACAGCGCGTAAATTTGTAGTAAAAAGAATTGACTCTGGCGTGTGTCTAACCGAGATCCAGGACGACCTAAAAGGTCATGGCTTTGAGGTCCTTAAGGTTGTCAACTTGACTTCTGGGAAGAGCAAGGAGCCGCTGTCAATCTTTATCGCAGTCCTGGCGGAAGGTACCAACGTCGAGGAAATCCTAAAAATAAATCAACTTTGCCCACTACAAAATAAAAGTGGAAGCGTATCGCCGCGCTAAGGCTCCCAAGCCCGCAGCGTGTCCCAAACCAGTAGTTCAGGTCCCTCCTGCTATTGAAACTCAGGCAGTACCAGTCGAACCATTAGCTCCTGCTGTCGAAAGACAAAATGCTCCAGCTAGAGTTGAGCCAGCCGCTCCTCTACCTGAGAGCAAAAAATCCCGAAGTAGGAAAAATAGAAACTCCAGGAAAACTGGAGTCACTAATCACAAAGAACCTGAGTTCAACTCTCAGGAACGAAACCCGGTTCCCTCTCAGCTAGTGATGGAAATCGTCGACGATCAGCAATATGTTATATACATCACTGATCAAGAAACCAAACTGATACTGAGATAACTCAAAGCAAAAAAACTCAGACAAATACTGAGCCTAAATTAAATAAAAGGACTCAGACAAATGATTAATCAGATCCAGATTCCTGCCTATGCAGCTACAGATGCCCTGCGTTCAACAGTAGCAATCAGTGGATCATTTTGTTGGCAAGATAATAAATAATATTATAGTACAACGTGCAAGTAAAAAATCCATCTTCATTGAACCAACATGGGATCAGAATAGACTCATTCGTTGGCGAATAACTGAAGATTTTAAACACATGACGTACATTCCCAATTAATGACATTACAGGTGATTTTGACGGCTATTCGCCTATAAGAACCGTCCTGAATTAATTACAAATAGGTGAAAACCAGCTAAACACATCTAAAAGCTGGAAGGCCTTACCGATATGGCCATATTTCGATCATTCTCACTAACATCAAACCTACTCTGCTAAGGTTGCGATGGTTTCCTTAGCGCTAAGATAAATATCGGAGTAGGCCCCTAGATCCCACCAGTAAATATTAATTCCATAACTATTCTAAATTCAAATTTAAGGGCTATTTAACAAAATTACACATCTAATCTTCAAAAATTCTACATCTATGACACGTAGCGCAACGGATGACCGATGGGCTTCACCCTGTGTCATAGAATAGTAATAGAACCTATATAAATGTAATTATTAATTCTCTTTCACGTAACTACTCTGCTAAAGGTTTCTGGTGGTTTCCTTGGCGTTAAGGCGAATGCCGGAGTAGTCCCCTAGTTCCCACCAGTAAATTTCACTCCCAATTTTCACCGAGCCGGGTAAAGAGGAAGGGAAAGATTTCATTTCCGACATGGAGCTGGTTTTTCGGTTATTCTCCATCATAGAGCGCGAGCTTCCTGGGATCGACTTTGAGCGGCTAATATTCACATATTGCTACAAGATACACTAAAAACCTAACGAAAATTTTTACAAGTCCATGAAATAGGCGTGGCAATCTCACACGGCCATCTGATTGGCTTAGAGACTCAACTGCTTTTTAGGCATTCTAAATCATCGAATTCTATCGAAAATACACATGCCACATTCCATGTAACATTTAATACACTTTAAAACCAAAATACTCGTAATACAATTAATATCATTAATTAAACAAAATAATACAACTTCAAAAAAGGGGCGTGGCATCCTCAGACAGCTACGCGAATGGCTAACACATTATTCGCGACATCAATATATTTAAATTAAACTAAATTAATAAATACACGCCCATTTGCTTATAAAAAGCCTCAAAAACATCATGGAAATCATTTAATTTCGATATTCAAATGACATTATACGAATACACATTCAAAAATCATTAGCCTCTCATTGGCTGACGGCCACAAGCGCCATTTTCAAATAATCACTAACTTAAACATTAATCAAAGCACACAGCTGCTACCATGCAGGTTAGAATAATGGTAATTCGCTTATTATTTATTATATCGGTAATTATACATCTTCTAAATCACACCGGGGCAAATGCTTTAGCAGGAACCCGGGGTTCAACTTTCCTGGACATCCAGGAGAACCAAAAGGAATTGCTTACCGCTTGTCATTAATTTGGCTAGCCGCAGGGCCTTTCCACCAAGTACTTTGAAAATTGCCAGTCTCAAGACAACCCTTGAGGATGCCGGACGCAGTCTCTGGCGAAACGTTGGGGAAGTACAAGCCTCAAGACCACGGCCAACAGCCCGGAAATCTTCTGCAAGATCATCATTGTTAAATTATTGCTAGTATTAATTGAACTTATTTTAAACTGTTACAGCAACACTGTTATAATCTAAATTTGACTTCACAGCTGCAGATTGTCCATTGTTTCTGGGGTATAAATTACATAAATTATAATATTTGTTTAATGTTGTTCACTTCTGATTGAGATTTTAAAAAGCTGTTCAAGACTATCATTTAAGAATGCGGAGAAAAAAGATGCTGAAGCATAAAAAAGGGGGGCAAAGGGGCAAAATGTAGTAATGTCACTAAAATGCGGAAAACCATGCAACAAATTGTGTTCATTTCACTTAATTTTATCCCCTAATAACTCAGTTTATGTAGAACGATTGGTATGAAAACAGCTATATTTTTGGAATGGTGTCGCACCTCAAAATTCTTTCTCTAGGTATCACTGAATATTTTACCCAATAACTATTGTCGATATCCCATTAATTTCATAAATCTATTGTTAATTAGAATCATATTTATCTATGTATACCCTTACTCCTTGGCGCGACATGCATGGAAGGCCCTTGGCTGCTGGCATCACATACATATGTGTTAATCACAGAGAAAGACGATCATCCAACCAGTGTAGGGGTGACATGTGGATAGCATATCGGATCCCTCACCGTTGTAGCTGATTTTCGTAACCTAGAAAAATCTACCCAAATCACACAAGGTGCTGTGTGTATGAGAAAATATCTTTCTCGGCTACGACGCGAGACTTATCTATTTATATCACCGTTCGTAATTCTAAAAAAAATACATATTTTCATATAATTACATTCTTAATTGATGCTGCTCTTAAGTAGTTTTTATATGGTAGGATTCTGATAATATAAGACATGTTGAGTTACTAGTTAAATTATTTTACGACGCTCTTACAAATTTCGATGATTACTGTCCAATTAGAATACTGAGAACAGTTTAAGCGAGACCACGTACCGCATTATATGGAAATGATTTAATATCTCCCTAATTGTAACATTTCCCTTTGTCCCATGCTTCTCGGGCCTTAAAGGGAAACGACCTGTCAGGAGAGGTGCTTATTGACCACACGACAATATAGAGTTCCTTCCAGCTCTATGCAAGGACAATCCCGAGAAAAATCCAACATTTAAGACAAGGCACAGTATTCATTCATATATCCATACTAAACAAAGCGTATGTTATAGGCTGATTATGAACGTGTTCGGAAAACGTTTGGGCCCTAAAATCTCCCGATATACATTTTTTTACAGGTGAAGAAAAACTCCGAAAACAGTTCACCAGGAAGTTGTTCAGACCGGGATTCGAACCCGGGTTTCCTGCATCCGAGGCAACGACGTTAGTCCGAAATTACAGCGGTGGGGATTTGAAATTAAGAAAAGATATAAATATGGTGTTAGGCCTAATGTTGTATTACATTTTCCTCCTAGAATATAAATGTTATTTCTGTTTAAATACGAATTTTGTATTTAAAGACATTAAAATAGAGAAGTCCGCTGCTGTTGTCTAGAGATAGCGTCGTCTCGTACGCAGCTGGCCTGAGTTCGATTCCAGTCGAACAAATTTCCTAGGCGAGGTTATTTCGGAGTTTTTTTTTCACTTATATAAGTGAAGTAGACCTATCGGGAGACGTTAAAGCCCAACAGGTCCTCAAATTTCAAATGGCCATTATAATCAACAACCATATCTTATTCGTCTTGTTAGTATGAATGACTGAGTGAAATGGTGTGTCCTGTCTTAAATTTTGATGTTGTCTAGGAAGTGGCCCTGTCATTGAGTTTTTCACTGAACCATGCCCGCATGTGGACAATAAAGCCGTGACAAGGCATATCCCTGTAAGATGCGTAGGGCACCGGACATGTTAAATTAGCTATAAAGAGAGAGGTTACCTTGGTACAGAGAGAGAGAGAGAGAGAGAGAGAGAGAGAGAGAGAGAGAGAGAGAGAGAGAGAGAGGTAGAGGGAGAGAATGAAAAAAGTATTACAAGACAGAATATTCCAATTTAATTTTTTTCGGTATTTGAGACAAAATTAGGTTTTGAATTTAGTATGCATATAAGACATTAATAAAACCTGTGCTAACAAATGGAAGTATGACTTGAATCTTCACTGAAAATACCATTGCTCAGGTCGGAATTTTTTAAGGGAAAAAATCCTGAGAATAATTCAGGAAAGAGAAGAATGGAGGATACGATATAATGAAGAATTATATCACTTATATAAATCACCAGACATTGTTGCAGATATTAAAATAGCGAGATTGAAATGTGTAGGACATGTTCAGAGAATGGATAATAGTCAAACGTTTAAAAAAATTATGATGGACCATACAGTTCCATCCATCTAATGGCTGATTGGCTCAAATTCGAGTTTTGGGCTCCCTTAACTTCTGCCTCCAATCATATCTATTTTGCGCAGCAAGTCTCCAGTTGCGACACTTAAGTAGGATTGTAGCATCTTCCTTAATACCATCCTCCCATCGTTTTTTTCGCTCTTCCAACCCGTCTATTCCCCATAAAACTTGCTGTAAGCACCTTTTTTGGTGCTCGGTCTGTTGAGAGCCTTTGTACACGGCCAGCCCATTCTAATTGGACCGTAGAGTTGGAAGAAGGAATATTGGAAATATCGTTTAAGCTATTACAACGCAAAACCCGGAAATGAACAATATGAAGTGGATATGCAACCAAAATTTGTTTTCGAAGACAGGAGGAAAAATAATAATGTGATTCTCGAAGTCAGTTCTGGTGCAAGGAAACAGATTTTAGACAGAAAATTCAAGATTGAATGGAACATGTGCGGATGGGACGATTACATAAAAGCGGGTCGATGTTTTAAATGTTGTAAGTACAACCACCGTGCCCAAGATTGTAGGGGATTACAAACATGCCCAAAATGCACCCAAGAGCATCTTTTAAAAGACTGTAAAGCAGCTAAAGAAGAGTACAAATGTATAAATTGCCTAAATTATAAGAAATACAACATAGATGACACAATTAACGTTAACCACTCAGCACTAGATGCGAACTGCCCGTGCTATATAACAGCTGTACGACGGTACCAGACACAGATTACTAATATGGATTCACACACATTAAAATGCATACAAGTCAATCTACAACATTCGAGAATAGCGACCAGCAATCTCGTGCAGCTGATCGAGGAACAGAAATCCGACATAGCTTTTATCCAAGAGCCCTACACAATCAACAACAGTCTTGCAGGAATACCTTCATCGTTCAAGTCCTTCACGAGCGGCACCAAAAGAAAAAGGGCAGCTGTAATAAATAACAATAAGGATATTGATGTTATAACAATTAACCAATTTTCGGATGGAGATTGTGTCTTACTCGAGGTAAATCATCAAGGCGTAAAATTCTATGCCGCTATCATGTACTTTGACATGGAGAAAGACATAGAAGAAGACATAAGAAAGGTGGAAAATATTCTAGACCATATCAAAGGCAACGGAATAATAATTCTGGCGGATACAAACGCCCGAAGTAAATTATGGTTCGATGCTGTTAACAATCAAAGAGGAATTACTTTACAAGACTACCTTACAGTGAAATCATTACATATTGTGAATGAAGACACAGGAGTTCCGACATTCGAGACTGCTCGAGGACGTAGTTGGATTGACCTAACAATCAGTAATGGAAAATACTCAGATATGTAAATGACTGGGAAATTGGCACTGAAGAAAGCTGCGCCGACCATAAAATCATAACTTTCGCGATAGGCGGTGTGATTCCAACTACAGAAAGCGCTTTTAAAATATTTAGACATATAACGAAAAATGCAGATTATGAAAAATTCGAAAATCTTCTGACAGCAAACATCAATTCAGAATTTATGTGCAACAGTAGAGACGATCTGGATGCTGAGCTTAGCCGCAGAATTACCAGTGAACCGAACCCTGAAATCCTAATAGAAAAAGGGTATTATTGCCTGATGGAGACCTGTAATCGCACATTCAGGCGAAGTAATGGGAAGAGGCAGGAAACTAGAGGTAAATCTGTTCCATGGTGGAATCCCCAACTATCAAAATTACGGAAGAGCGTGAACGCTCTTAGGCGCCGATACCAGCGAACTATAAACAATGAAGAATTAAGAGAGCAGAGAAGGACCCAGTATCTCGATGGCAATAGACAATACCAAGAAACAATAAGAACGGCTAAAATAAATTCTTGGAAGGAATTTTGCAGTATTACTGACGGATCCAATCCTTGGAATGCTGTCTACAAACTGGCAGCAGGTAAACTTAGAGGCCAAAGCTCGTTCACAACTCTTCAGAAGGAAGACGGCACATACACCATCGATTTGGCCAGCACATTAGATCATATGATTGACTAGGATGGTAGCGATCACCATAAATTACTGAGAAGACAGGCATTAGAACCTATTAATACACCGGACGACGCAGAATTCTCACAAAAGGAGATACTACATGTTTTAGAAAGCTTCGACTTCCAAGAAGGCACCGGGAGAAGATGGTCTTACGAGTGATATATTGCTTAGAGCATTCAAACTACTACCACTCTTCTTCACTGCTGTATATAATACATGCCTAAGAAAGGTTGTCTTCCCAAAAATATGGAAACGCTCAATAGTAATTCAGGGAATCAAATCAGGCCAAGAAAAAAGTGAAAAAGTAACAAAATTTCGACCGATTAGTCTACTAAATGTAAGTGGGAAAGTTTTAGAAAAGTTAATGATTAACAGAATACTTCATCATGTGCACTCGAAAAACCTCTTTAATTCACGTCAGTATGGATTTATGCCGCAGAAATCTACAATAGATGCTGTTATGGCAATGAAACACTTCGTGGATGAAAACCTCCAGCCATACGGACTTGTCTCATTAACAAGCTTTCAGAGTAGTAGGAAGTCCCCTGGGTTGGTTAGCAGCCATCCACAGAGCAAGACTAGTGGTAGGGCTGCTACCTTATAGCCTCTAGTCAGGCGTTCAAAATATGGAATTTCCTCCATATCTGATGGAACGGTTATACCGCCGTGACTCGGTCCCCATTACCTCGTTAGTTAAAAGCAGGGTGTACCACGTGCAGGTGAGGTTATAGAATGCACATCACTACCTCTTACACCCCTACTTGACTTCTCTGGGACAATATAAACTGTCAAGCAACATGTGCTTGTATTTCAGTTTCCTCAGTGTGTGTGCTGTTATCGCTATCTACATCATTTAATTGAGTAGAAAACTACAATTTATTTCTGCAAGTTATTTTCCACAAATTCCCTTTGTTGCAGTTATGGAAGATGCCTGAAAGATTAGGGTAAGAGAAACAAACTTAATTCAGTACCATATGTTGAGCTTGTCCACCGCTGTGGTCTCGAGGTGGCGTGCTGTCTTGTCACGTAGCGGGCCCGGGTTCGATCCCCGGTCGGGGCAGTTTTTCTGGGTGAGGTTTTTTTCGCGGTTTTTCCTCATCTGTAAGACAAATGTCAGGAAAACTTTAAGGCCCAAACGGTTCCCGAAATCATATGGCCATCATCATCATCATCCTTCACCGGTGTGGAAAGCAACGGGAAGCTACCACACCTACAATTCCCTAGTAAATCTGCAAGCATAGCATGAAAATGCTATGAATGCAGTGAAGGACCTGCTCTCGGCAGAATTACTATGGTTGGATGGATGTTGTGGTTACTGCAGAAACACTTGACACTAGACTATTCAAGATAATATTACCTACAAGATGGTATGGGGGGGCACGCCGTAGCGTAGTGGTTAAGGCACTGCGCTACAAGCCGGAAGGTCGAGGTTTCGAGTCCCGGTGGGGTCAGGATCTTTAAACTGACCCAAACCCTCTGGCGGCGCCATGGCCCTGGGGTCGACTCAGCCTCTAACGGAAATGAGCACCAGACGCTTGTTGTGGGGGTAAATTCAGCCGTCACGCAGGGTTGACAAGTGCCGATTGTCCAGAAAAAGTGGGAGCCTTAATGTCCTACTACCCCAAGTGGGATCATTTTAGAAGATGGCATGACTAGTTAAATTTTGCAAACATGTGGCTTGGCACTTTGTTGCCAGGAAACCCACAAATATGTCATTGTGTATTAATTTTCGATTTATTTAAAAAAAAATACGAACGGTAGGAAATATGTGGTATAACTTGGCTACGCCATCTTTTTTCAAAAAAACACAATATCGTTTTGCCCATTTGTCTCCTATTTTTGTAAATTTGCATTTTGCTGATTATTATTTTTGTACGGGAATATATCGCTTCTTCTGTCTCTCACTTCGACCCGTCAATGTTCTATGTCGAGACATAATGGAAGTATGTGTGCATATGTAAATATATAAAAAATGTAATAAAATTACTGAATAGACAGGGTTTAATTTAAATAATAAGCCTTTGGGGGCCACTTGTTAGGTTAGGCCTTTGGGAGCCACTTGTGGGTAGGTTAGGTCAGGTCCTCGGGGGACACTTTGGGTTATGTTAGACCCTCTGGGGCCACTTTGGGTTTGATTAGGCCCTTGGGGGCCACTTGTGTTATGTTAGGCCTCTTGGGTTAGGTTAGGCCCTCGGGGTCTACTTTTGATTATGTTTTGCCCTCGGGTGCTACTTTCGGTTATGTCAGGCACTTGTGTTAGGTTAGGCCTTTGGGGGCCACTTGGGTTAGGTTAGGCCTTTGGGGGCCACTTGGGTTAGGTTTGATCCTCCGGGGTCACTTAGTGTTAGGTTAGGCCTTCGGAGACCAAAAGGGGTTAGGTTAGGTTATGTTAGGTGAGTTTGGTTAGGTTAAGTGAGGTTAGGTCAGGTTAATTAAGTGATGATAGGTTAGGTTAGTGAGGTTATGTTTCAGTGAGGTTAGTTTAGGATCAGTGAGGTTAGGTTATGATAACGTTAAGTGAGGTTAGCTCAGTTTAGGATAAGTGGTGTTAGGTTAGGTTAAGTCAGGTTAGATTAGTTTAGGTTACGTGATGTTAGGTTATGTTACGTGAGGTTATGTTAGTTTACGTTGGGTTAAGTGAGGTTAGATTAGGTTGAGTGCTGTTAGGTTAGGTTAAGTGATGTTAGTTTAGGTCAGGTTAGGTGAGGTTAGATTTGGTTAAGTTCCGTTATGTTTGGTTTGGTAGATTCGGTTCGGTTAGGTTACAATGGGAATATGTTTTGTGTGCGTGTGTGTTAATATTTGCATATGTGTGCACGTTCGTTGTTGAGAGGAAAAAAGGATCTTACGTGTTGCACTGGCGTCTACTCTGTTTACCTTCAACGTCTCGTGTTCCCGCAACAGACTCGAAGGTTGTTCCTTGAGGATGGTACGAGTACATACTCTTGCACCGTTATCTTGTGCTGCGGCATGTGATATATTACGATGTGAGGTTCGGAAGTGCTTTTTACAGATTCGAGGATAATATTTAAAAAACCGAGCCATAGCGAAGTTTTTAATGCCCGAGATTCTGTAAAACACTTCACAAACGTGCGTTGTACATGCTTTTTTGCGCGATGGTGTTTTGAAAATAATAAATAATAGTAAAATAATAACATCTTTGTTGGAAATATTTGCGCTCATTGTAAACAATTGAATAACGCTAACAGTGTGGGCAATATTTATTAGTTGAAACAATAGGAGGCTGTGAGACCAATTTAGTAATAAAATGACGGCAAGTACATATTAGCTGTTTTATATTGTTGCAAATGAAGTTGTTTATTTAAAATGCAGTGATTTGTTTTCTATAAAGTATATTAACACTATCTTTTGGGTATTTTTTGTATACATTGTATGTAGGACAATGGTTTTACTTCCCACACGCGTGATTGTATAGTTATTTTTATTACAGTATAATAATTTAGGTTGACAGCTCCTAAATGTAGGAAGTTGAACTTTCATTCATGGTCGCCATTGCTGTAAGTACGACAAAACGCACTATCGCGCAAAATATCAGTTGCATATCGTCAAGTTAAGCGCAAGTTGCGTGATGTAATACGACTGATGCCGCCGTGATTTGAACCATCAGCGTTCGAATCTCAAATAGATCGTCTTATTACCCACACGTTACCTACTCAGACTCCGCGTGTTTTAGGATCTCATTGCGTACGGATTCTACTGTAAATATTACAGTGGCGTGTAAGTTTGACATTTTAACGAATTTGATAACCCAATATTTCATAAACGTTGTTGATGTATCTCGGAATTAATACTTAGATTTGAAATTATTCTAATATAATTTTCTCTCCTACTTTGCTCTCCCTTTGATTTCATCATCAGCATCAAGGCTTAGGCCATGTGGCCCGTTCCGACTTCTAGAGATTTGTTCTCTCCATCTAGCAAAAGTCTTCCTTGACTTCTAGATCCTGCAGGTCTGTAGTTTAAAATCATTTTAGGTCTATCATCTGACATTCTAAGTACATGTTCGCACCAATTTTGTCTTTGTCAGTTAAAAATATTTAATGATCTCTTATCTCTGTACTTCTTTTCTGGTCCATAAGAGTGTAGCCCGCGGTTGGCCGTAAAAAATCTCATACTGTTGTATTTACGTAGACTTTCACGGCCGGAGTTGCTATGATGATCTTGTCGGGCTGTAGACCGTGGTCGTGAGGCTTGTAGTTCCCCGACGTTTCGCCAAAGACTGCGTCTGGCATCATCAAGGGTCTCAAGACAACCCTTGAGGATGCCAGACGCAGTCTTTGGCGAAACGTAGTCTCAAGACAACCCTTGAGGATGCCAGACGCAGTCTTTGGCGAAACGAAGTCTCAAGACAACCCTTGAGGATGCCAGACGCAGTCTTTGGGCGAAACGTCGGGGAACTACACGACCACGGCCTACAGCCCGAAAACCTTCATCAAGATCCTCATATTGTTGATTTATCTGTATCAAATACCGATTACTTTGATTCCCTATAACTCGCTCATTTTGCCTCGTAGACCATTGGTTCCCTATCTCAATACCCCTCTGTAAGCAGTTAAATTTGTGCGGTATAATTCATTTTTACCCTGTATATTATTGATAAAGGCCTATTTATTTTTATAACCTGAAAAAGCTTTTGATTCCAGTAATATAATATAATAGCAGTTCATTATGTTTATACAACTCGTATCAGAAAGTTAATTATTAATGGTAATTTCAATTATCCGCTAACACACACGTCATATGCATATTGAATTCTTAGGGCAATAGAATACCAAGCAACAGTTATTAATTAATGATTTAAATTATATCAAATAATAAGAAAACATTACTTTAGACATTAAAGGTTAGCATCATGACTTATAATAGAAAATTAAAATGTGACCAGAAAAATTATTAAAAAAATAAATTCATAATTTCTCTAACCAGCAAATCTACTTGACTTCATCATCGTCATGAACAAATTCGTTTTAGGCCATGTGGCCTGTACGGCATTCCAGTCTTTGCTTAAGTTTCTTAGGGCCGGTTGTACCAACTCAGTATAAGTTCTGAATACATGCTATCTCAAGTATTCAGCCAAAATTGCGTTGTACCACGACAGTATTGCACCTTAGCCGGAGCATAAACTCGGTAGACTTTGTACGGTCATTCGAAGCCGATTATTGTGAAATACTCGAGTTAACTTTCCAAAATGGCAGCCAGAAACATGTCTAGAAATTTATTTCTGGATTCTGATAGTGACGACGAAGTATTATACGATATGTTTCTAAAGACCCGGAAACTCAGACAAATCAGGGGAAGACCGGATCATATTGAAAATTACAACGATGAAGAATTTTTCGTCCGCTTTCGCCTTGATCTCATCAGACATCGATTAGAACATAAAACGAAAAGGTAAGATTTTAACATTTTTCGTTTGTATTTTATTATTTTCCACAATCATTGTTTAATATTTGTAGGTGATTATTTAAACATTTTTATTTAAAGAGGTATGAGCATGAATTAGCATTAATACTCATACTTGAACCTGTAGCTTCATTAGATAATACTGTATAATACAATGCATTTTATAATAGGGGTAGGAGCTTAAAAAATAATCTTCTATGAAAGTGTACTTTTCAAAGTATAATTGCTTTTATTTTACACACTATAATTTAACAAAACATTGAAGTGCAAATTTTGAGGTTATATTATAATACCATTAAATTAAAATCTTAATTACAACGTTGGTTATGCCATTGACTTTAAATAAAAAATGTGTATTATGTCGTGTGCCATAACCTTTTTTCTAAACTATCATAAAATTGATAAATTGTTATTATTATTATTATTATTATTATTAATCAGGATATTATCTGTAACATAACCATAATTTTTTCAACATTCTACAGAAAAATCTCAAGGAGACCAGTTCATCTTGAAGAAGGTATGGAAGATTGTTTCGTCTGGTTTCGCTTTTGAAACGAAGCAATTACGTTCAATGTGGATCTGATCATACATCGATTACAACAGAAAGGTAAAATATTTTATATTTAGTAAAAAAATTAATAAAAAATAGTCTTCTATCCAAGTGTAATTTGGGCTATATGTTACATACCCACAAAAATGTAACAAAAGAACATTGAAGTGTTAATTTTGAGATTATATTACAGTGCCATAACCTTAAACTTAAGTTACATATGTGATTACGGTATGAATGTTCAATATGCAAGGTTGATTATGTTGTACTACCATGGACCTCTAAATTTATACTTAATTCCAATTTTTCAAGCTGTTATTACATTGACACATTATTATTAAAATGCACTGGCTATTGTATGCCAAGAGACCACGTATACTTATTTTGGCTTAAGTTTCCATTAAGTGCAGTGAGAATTTTTTCTAAGCCCGAGGCAGACACAACGCGCATGTGCCAACAAGGTTTTATTTTCAAATTATTTCCCACCATTTACAGCAAATTTTACATTTTTTCTAACGATTACTTGAACACATTTTTCTATGATATTTAACTATATACGTAACATGAAGACGTGGCAACCATATTGATTTTAAGGAATATTCTATATAACAACAGTGCAGCCAACATAGGTTATGTACTTCAGAATTTGAGAACTTACTATTTATTTTTGGGTGTTGCATTCTTTCACAGGTTAGAGTGCTTAAATTATGTTAGGTTAGCTTTTAGGTTGGTCTTTCATAAGTTAGAGTACTTAAATTACATTACGTTAGCTTTTAGGTTTGTTAAATAGCATGTATAATGTTGGCTGCATCGCGATATTCCATAGAGTAAACTGCTTCGCGTTTGTCGTGCATGCGTCTGGTGTCTGCCTGGGACTTAGAAAAAATTCTCACTGCGCTTAATGAAAGATTATTCCTTATTTTATTTCATTAGCTGAGAAAATGGGCAGGTAAGTGTACACCATATTAGTTTATAGTTTATTGGATAATCTGGTGCACCATAAGGATAAGTTTACTATTCTGTTTGAACAGTGACTAATGTAGATGGAATCCTGGCATAGAATACCCAAAACATCACTGTGAAGTTATGACATTATTAAAAGCTGACACATAGTACGCAACACTTTGTAGAAACCCCTGTTTGCGACTCACCTTGAATTTTTCTGGCTCGACTTTAGATTATCTTCCTCTTGATTTTCCATCTATGTTCTTGTAATACTGATGCTCTACGTACTCCTGTCTTTACTAACTTTTGTACTTTTTTAAACATTTTCGCTTCCGACTTCACTCTGCTAATTAACTTCAAATTTGAATTCAAAATTTAAACTGGTGCTACTGTATTTTACAGGAACCAGGGGTTCTACCTATTAAAGAGGATCAAAATGGATCGCTCACCGCCAACACTTAAGTGATGGCCACAGAGCTTTCCATCTATCTAACATTTTGCAACAATACTTATAAAATTTTTTTTACAAGTATTAAATATTTATCTCCATACACAATTATTTCTTTGAAGTATGCAGAATCATTGTGCACATGTGTGAACGCTAGAAGAACTTATACTAGATGGTGAAGATATCTGTGAAAATTGGAATGACCAACATTCAAAAGTATATTCTCAGAAAAAGATGTTCACTCAGTTCATTTTGTAGGTTCTGATGGGACAGGTTAGTGTATATCAGATTAGTATATGCTTCATTAAATAATATGCAAATAATTTATTTTGTTAAGTTAGGAAGGAGAAAGTTGGTGTAAATCCATTTCTAACAAATGTTTGGGGATGTATTGAAGTTTGGTCGCAGCTACATTCTTCCATCTAGTGTCAATTCTTTAAATTTTCTGTAGAACTTCTTTGTGATTCCATCTAGTGACAACTCTATAAACTTATGCTCATGCACATGTTTCACTGTAGGACACAAAAATTAAGGGAAGGTAAACTAAAGTTTTTCTGGCTCAACTGCACTTCTACAAGCACTTGATTTTTCAGTTATATTGTAAACTATAGCTCTTCCTCTATATTTACTAACATTACTTAATATTTTAAACTTTTTCAAACAATTTTTATAACATTATTAGACAATTTTGAAGTATATATTTAAATATACAAATCACAATATTATGATACTGTTATTCAATATTGTAATGCTGCTATTTTCTCCACAGAGTATATTACCTAGTCTCTAATTTTTCTATTGCTGTTTTGGGTTATCGCTGGTTGGATCAATATGAGGGAGTGATAAGTGAGTGTACACCCGTTTTTAATAAACATTTGGTAAATTTAATATTATTAATATATTTTTTAAACATAGATTTTGGAGATTTATTGCAAATATTGGTCATTTAAATTTCATTGCGACGGATAGTAACCGAGGATGATAATCGATATGTAGTTTGATTGTGGGTTATCGCTGGCTCTATAAACTCTGGCGCATGCGCACTGTTGTTCTATAGGACTTTGAAAATATTTCACGCTAGTTTAAGTGCAGTTTTTTCATTTTTCCTACATAACAGTTGTGTGGATGCTCAAAGCTTATGAACTTACTCGATAGATGAGTATCTGTGCTATTGGAATAATCAATCTTCACAATAAGTTCCCAAACATGCTTTTAAAGAAAGGATGTACATTAATTTGTAATTTCATAACCTAATGAAGTAAATAATTTATTATTCGATAATCTAATTTGGTGTACAATAACTTTTCCTTCTTAACCAAACAAAATAAATAGTAGTTATATTGTGAAAGATTGTCATACAATAGCACAGTTAGTCTTGCCATATATTGACAAAACCTTTTGCATGCACATATGCACTACAGCTCTGTAGAACTTAGAAGAAATGATTGAGAGATTTTGTATACATAGATAAATATATAAGAAATATAAAAAAAATGTTTTAAGAATCGTTACAAAATGTTAAAACAGTAGGAAATGTTAGTACAAATGGAAAAAGTAAATAGTGTGACAGTGTCATATTAATGTTGTATGGTATAGCATAGTGGGTCATAAACTATAGTTCAGCCATCATAGGTTTAAGCAACTTTCATTGTATATTTGATAAATGGTGACCTTTATTACAGCATAAGTCAGTTTTGGAGATTCTATGCCTCTAGTCCACCTGCATTAGTCACTGTTCAAACAGAATAGCCAACTTTGCCTTATGGTGCACTGCAAGTTTGTGTACACCAATTAGTTTATTAGATAATATGGCTTCCCATAAAGAAACCTCTAATTTAATTAAAAGCGAGTTAATAAGAAATGCCATAAATATAGCAACTTAACGTTTGTATGCAATTGCCCAAAATTTTGTATTTGTATAACATGTTCTGGTATGAACTGTGAAAACATTATATGAGAATTAGAGGCGAGTTGTAATCCAATACATCCATAATGAGAATAATGAAACTTGTTAATACAGTAATCATGAATAAAATAATGTGTACCAGTAACTGAAAGGGAATCAAATTACAATGCACAAAGTGATGTAACATATCAATTGTTGCTACACATTATGTTGTTCTTGGAACATTCTTTTTTTAATATAGCAGAAAATAATAATTTTGCCCCTTATCTTATGACGTCTGAGAAATTACAATGTTATTAAAGTAGTAGAATCCACTAAAAATATTATGCATTTGTTCTATAGTCTATATTTGATGGTGAATAATATATAGTCACTTTTGATTATCTGATAAAATCATAAACATTCTTTTTTTTTTCTAGAAGGCTTGCTGGGATATTACATCGCTTCATTCCCGAATGTCACCGAAGACTTAGACTGCATGCACATAAAGACCAGTTCTCCAGGCTAGTTCAATACTGAGGAACATACAAGGAATAAAAGCGTATGATGTGCAGTTAAACATTTTAGATATTATTGTTTAGTTGCTTCTTCACTCACCTCATACTTCTTAACTCCCAAGCAGACTCGAGTTTCTTCACTTCATTTGTGATATTCTCAATGTTGTATTACATTCACAACTGATGTCCAATGGCCTCCTATCCTGCAGACTGACCTCCGCGCCATCTGATGGCTGACCGACGAACTTCCAAATCAATCCGCTCTCCTTATCACCAGGTATTTCAAAATTCATAGTTGTGTTTTTATTCTTGCATATATAAATTTTTTCCCAAATTGTGAGTTCCTTCGGTTTTTCCAATTGTTTAAGTAATTTTGTTTTGGTTTCTATTCTGTGTTTTTCTGACCAGGCATCTACAGCTATTGCAGATTTTTCTGTTTTTCTTCTCCATTTTTAACATTTCTGAGGTGTTCCTTTAATCTTGTATTTAGATTCCTTTTTGTTTTTCCTATGTATATCTTTTCACAATCTTTACAATTAATTTGATAAATTCCCGATTTTTTGCAGTCTTCAATCTTTTCATTTTTGTTGGTTTTTAGAAAAGATTGAAGATCTAACACATGACTAGACAATATTTAACAATTGTGCATTGAAGACTCAGTTTGAAAAGGAGTAAATGTTCTTTAGTATAAATGGAGTAGAGTCAATCATAAGCATCATCATTACCAGTACTATGGTCCATAAGAGCCAGGATCCCCTGATACATACGTCCAATTTTGATTCCCCAACCCATATAAAGGTTTCTATTATTATTTTATAAACTGTACATAACCACTGATTTAATATATTATCTTGTATATCAGCAAATTAAGTTTTCACAAATGTAGACAGATTTTTTTGAAGCTGTAATAGTATTTTAAAATGCAATAGGAAGTATCATTAAGAAGTTTGTTTAATAATTAAGACATTTTGTCTGTACATTCTTACCTCTTATGGTTGTTTTTGTAAAATATATGTTTTCAAGGCTTCTGAGCCCCATCGTCAGCAATTACAGACTGTAATCAGAAGCCTTGAAACATATGTTCGACAAATACAACCCAAAGAGGTAAGAATGTATAGACAAAATGTCTTAATTACTGTAATATGTTTTCTGCTGCTAATTTTCATTAAGTCTTTACAAAGCCTTTACTCGGATGGGAAAGGCCATTCAATTTTGCTCCAATGTAGGCTGAGATTATGTTACGAGCCTGAAATCTTCAGACTCGGAATCCATGACTTTAAGTTTCTCCCAGAAAACTTTTTGTTTTCTAGGATTCATCCATCCTAATAATATATCGACCCCAGCCAGATTTTAACCCTTGACTCTTGGGACGAGCAACTTAATCCCCAGATCACAAGCCGGATATTGAAATATATACTATTTTATAATCGTTTTGTTAGAATCATATAAGCAGAATTCAGTAGTTTATGTTTTTCTCTTCAAGTTTTTTTTAAGCTTTCTGCCACAAAAAAAAAATAAGATGACTGCAAATTAAATTTCCTTGTGAGAAAATAAGTAAATATGTTCCAGGTAACTGCCATTAATAATATTCACAAATGCAATCCTAATAGGCACGTTGCAATTCTATATATTAAATGTTTGTCTCATGATATTGGTCAAATCATGTATAGTTTTACTGTACAGATAGAAATATTGTAAATGCATTATAAATTCTCACATGCCTGTGCTGCACCCTCCCTTCTAGCCACTATTATGCCATGACTTACTTGTTGTAGTCAGAAATCCAAAGATTCATTCATTCACCTATAATGAATATCCATCCATAGTAATTCTGCCCGAAGGCAGGTCCTTCACTGCAATCATAGCATTTTCATGCTATGCTTGCAGCTTTACTAGGGAATTGTGTAGGTGTGGTAGCTTCCCGTTGCTTTCCACACCGGTGAAGGATGATGATGATGATGATGGTAATGACAAGGGTGATGATGATGGCCATATGATTTCGGGGACCGTTTGGGCCTTAAAGTTTTCCTGACATTTGTCTTACAGGTGAGGAAAAACCCCGATAAAAACCTCACCCAGAAAAACTGCCCCGACCGGGGATCGAACCCGGGCCCGCTCGTGACAAGGCAGCACGCTACCTCGAGACCACAGCGGTGGACATAATGAATATAAATTATCTGAAATGTATTTATACATCTGCAAAGAAAGTGTTTATTTAAAGTTTTATTTGTAATATACATCACGGCTATGGTCTTGGGCTAGCATCACTGTTTTGTTTGCAGAGGGCCTGAGTTTGATCCCCAGTCATGACAGATTTCCTGGATGATGGTTTTATTGATGGTTTCTCTCTGAACCTGTACGACAAATGTTAGGAAACTTTAAGGCCTAAACAATCTGTGATCATCATATTCGCCAGGTTTAGTATGAATGGTGAGTGAATTGTGCATCTTGTCTTAAATATTTGTGTTGTCTTGGGGCAGGTCCTGGATTGGAGGTCCTCAGTAACCATGTGTGATCCAAAGTCTCTCTCTCTCCCAACCTATAAGATATGAGGTTAAATTACAATAGAGAAGAGAAGATCTGTATAATATATGTGTGTGTTCCAAAGCCACCTGGTGCACCTTTCATGCTTTGGGTTTCATCATATTATGTACAAAAATAGCTTTAATGTGGTCTATTTTTATTTTACGTAGGTGATGTTTATTTTTATTGTGTATAATATAAGCATGTTGAATATCCATTGTATAATTTTTTATAATAAAGTAACATATGAGTAATATGTTTTTATTAAATGTACATAACTAGTACCAATAAATTACTCCTCAGAAGGTTGTCCCTAAAGAAAATCTGAAATCTACTGTCTTATGATTGGTTGTTTCACAAAGGACTACAGTTTCTATCAATAACAAATTTGTCAAAAATATGATAGAAAATTTGAGATGATATAATTATGTTAAAAACATATAAACGTTCAAATTTGTTTTATCTGCATTATGTTAGTTCAAATTGTGAAAGAAATCAATCATAAAATACAAATGAAAAAACGTATAGTGGTGGTCTTTAAGTCGACCATCAAAAATTTACTTTAAAAGCAGTCTTCTAATAGGGGATATCTCCTCATCCTGAATACAATCTGGACCTTTACACCATAATTGGAAAATGTTAACATTCTTCTTCTTTATTAGGAATTTCTTTATAATACAGTAGTTTTCCTACAACCCATTGTAAATTTACTCCTCCATAAATCCCTATTATCTGCATCACACTCTGTTATCCTCTCGACACTATACTCCTATTATGCACTCCTTCAATTCACTTTCTTTTGATCTTCCTTTTCTTCTGTTGCCCTCCGCTTCAAGATTTAATATCATCTTAGGATCCTGTCATCTGACATTCTCTTTGTGACCAAACCATTTGTCTTCTTCAATAACTTGTGGAATGTCTTTTTGAACATCCATTACTTCTGTGATTTTAGCATTTCTAATTTTGTCTCTTTTTGAATTTCTAGAAATCCTCCTCCAAAATTGCATCTGTCGCCTATAGTTTATGTGCTTGCTCTCTGCTTAATGTCCAATATAGTATAGGGATTTCCAGCCAACCTAGACTCTGCCTGTCACAAGCCAGGAGAAATGGGGAGTGATGGAGGAATAACACCTCTTTAAAAAACCAGGGTTCATTCTGGCCTGGATGATAGTACTTTGTGACAGCTCCTTGCTAGGATACGGCAACTGCTGCCTTGTAAGGATATGTTGCTTCGTCAAAGCCTAGAGGAAGGAAACCTTGAACATAAATCATCTGGTCCTCCAGATTGGGGATTATAACAATGGTCCAGCTCCCCATTTTATGGAAAAAAATTAACTATGCTAAAGAAATTGATGTGAAGAAAATATCAACATCTGAATATAATTTATTGCAAGCACATTAATACTACTGAGTTCAGGTAAGATAATTTATTTGAGCAGAGGTTGCTGTTACTAATTTAACTATCCTTTAAATATGTACAAATTGAAGACTAAACTCATATATCAATAGCTATCATAGAAAGATTCTGAATTTACAAACCAAATGTCTTGCATAGTTAGGCCTAAATAGGAAAAAAAATGTTAATATTTTTATTCTCAATTGTTGTATTATTAGATTTCAATGGGATACAGGATTTAAATAACTACTATTCTACCCCTCTGGCACACAGTGACAAGAATATAGCCTTCATTAGGTTTATTACATAATATGACCAAATACAGGCAGTAAGACATTTATAAACTTATCAAAAGCATCGGTGTTGGTTGGGAAGAGAGAGAGAGAGTCATCTTACAGAGGATCAGAATATATAGTCATAGGAATAATCCTTTCCAAGTAATTGTGATTGGTTTCAAAGAGTAGTTGTATGCAGAAATTTCACTATATTATAATACAGTAAAGAGATCTCAACACAGAATGGACAAAAATTTAATAAAGCAACTTCATTTTGGAAAAAATGCAATAATACAAAAAAATCATACTAACTTAAAATTAACAGAAATTCACACTGGGCTATTTTTATGCAGTTTATTTCTAGTGTGCCTACATGTAAAAAAAATTGAGATTCTTATAATTGGTCAATTTCCAACAAAATAGGCATAGATTACATAGAAAAAAATATCAAAATAACCAAATAGGTTTATATATAACATAAGACAATTTACTTGCCTTCAGTCATCTGATGACTATCTTAAATTAAAAATTCAGTTAATCAAAAAACAAATCTTGGTACTTATAATAGCTATTTATAGCTAGAGCGAGGAATTATATGAAGAAAATTATAAGAAAATATGAAATCGTAAAGACAAAATATGAAAATTATGACACAGAAATATAATGAAGCTACTATTTTCTAAACTTTTTACATATATTTATATGCATAGACGCACTACGACTTATAAGTGTACATACAGCACAAACAGAACTTATTTATAGCACAAGAAATCAAAATGTTCACTGTATTTTGATTATAATTTTTCATTATTTTTGACCCAATATAAAATATCATATTCATGATCTGAAACAATTTTAATGGATCATAGCATAGCATAGTTGTATAAGGAAACGTGGTACAAACAGGGAAGTCGTGAGTTCGAGTCTTGATATGGTCAAGATTTTTAGCTGGACCAGACCTTCTGATGGCATTGTAGACCTGGGATCGACTCAGATCCTAATGGAAGTGAGTACTATATGCATGTTCTAGGCACAAATGCAGCCATCAGGCAGATCTGACAACCCGGCAGACATCTAGTGCCTTTTGTCTAGAAGGATGGAAAATTCAACATGCCACTACCCCAAAGGCCTCCCAAGACTGTAGTGGAATTATTTCATAAATCAAATCTGAGAGTTTATATATAATACAATTAATTAATGTATTGAATGATTTTTAATTATGAAATTTAAACATATGCAAGAAACAAAACATTGCAACCCAAACTAACAAGTTTCCATGAAATATAGCACTGACAAAGTTTAGAGTAGGTACCGGTATAGTTTGGGTTATTGCTATCTTTACATTGCATGAAGATATTAAATTCATGTAGATGCAAATGTAACAATAACATTAAATTGGATGATTTAGAATACAAGTAAACCATTCCAGTATGTCATATTTGGAGAAACAAGATGTTAAAAGTTATTAGTCCATAATTGAATCTAGGGATTGTTTCAGAACTCTCTTTGCAATTACAGTTACATTTAATATTGAACTATAAACATGGTGAAATGTAGTTAGAATTATTTTAACGTTAGTTTTTTTTGTATATATGAAATAGGTCTTGCATAGTGTCTAGTCTTGGTCTACTTGTGCTATGAACAATCAAATTGTCAATTATTAATTTTGTTCATAACACATAGATAGGATTTTTTAAAAATATTTTGTGATAGTAAACTATACAGCCTATCTGTCAGAATTGTTTTGCAGAATGAAAAATTATGCTCAACATCACATGATGTTATGGGAGGATACTCGTATCATGCTATATTTGATAGTTTGATGTAAGTGAGAAAAATGCTGGCCTAACCTACATCAACGTTACTAATTTCACAAAGCACTGCTTCAAGTTTCTTACATTTCAATTCTGTAATCTGTTCACAGAGTAAAGACTGTCCTCAGGTAGCAAGAACGAACTGACAGCTACCTGACTACAGAAAATTCCAATATTGTTATTCTACTTATTCATCTAGGCTCATGATCTTGTTCTGGGGGACAAAAAACTCCATCGAACTTGACACTCTGTGACTCATCATCCAATTATTTGCTTTTATAAAGATACTGAAAAATTTTCACTTGTCTACCACATTACATTGTCAAAAATTACACAAATACATTCATTTCAAAAATATTTTAATGAATTCCTAGAACTTTTATTGAAAAAAAAATATCGGAATTTGAAAGTTGAAAAATATGGAGGAGTATGAAATTTTCACTAAAATATGAACATTTTGTTAAAATATTATGAAATATGAAGTTTTTTGTTGGTCTTATTTGATTCTGCATATCATAAAATGTAAAGATACTTAACCTCAGCGCTCTCTGACAAATAGTTTAAAACATGAAATTTTATAAAATTCCTCTCTCTATTTATAACAAATATGAGAAAGTTTGAATTTCATATAATTAAACATCGCATTACTTTTTAAATTTTGGTGTGTGCGTGTATTATACCGTACATATATTTCACAAAACTATTACTACGTGTAGGCCTAATTACATTGAATTGTTATAATATTAAACAAACTTCAAAGAAATAAAAATAATATTAAAATGAATAACACGAAAATGGAAACTAACCCAATTTATTTAAAACTACGTACATCTACACTAATTTATAATATTGAAAATAAACTATAATATAGTATAAAATTAATTATATCAGAATTGAAAACATTGATGCAGTATGGATAAATAATGAAAGCAGACGAATTTTTGCTATGGGAAATAAGAAAACATAAGAAAGATGATGCGCGGATACCCAATTCAGCCAACATAATACGGAGGGAAATTGGAATTCATTACCAACATAACTGAAAAGTTAAGTTAAAACCGGTATACGCAACTGGCGGTTAAAAGCAGGTGGTACAACGCATATTGACTTTGTACTCCTGCTAGCCTTAAGCGTCAGATGACTAACTCGGGAGTTAACCTGAAGTTCGTACAACCGGTCAGAGTAGTAGGAAGTCCCCCGGGTTGGTTAGCAGCCATCCACAGAGCAAGACTAGTGGTAGGGCTGCTACCTTATAGCCTCTAGTCAGGCGTTCAAAATATGGAATTTCCTCCATATCTGATGGAACGGTTATACCGCCGTGACTCGGTCCCCATTACCTCGTTAGTTAAAAGCAGGGTGTACCACGTGCAGGTGAGGTTATAGAATGCACATCACTACCTCTTACACCCCTACTTGACTTCTCTGGGACAATATAAACTGTCAAGCAACATGTGCTTGTATTTCAGTTTCCTCAGTGTGTGTGCTGTTATCGCTATCTACATCATTTAATTGAGTAGAAAACTACAATTTATTTCTGCAAGTTATTTTCCACAAATTCCCTTTGTTGCAGTTATGGAAGATGCCTGAAAGATTAGGGTAAGAGAAACAAACTTAATTCAGTACCATATGTTGAGCTTGTCCACCGCTGTGGTCTCGAGGTGGCGTGCTGTCTTGTCACGTAGCGGGCCCGGGTTCGATCCCCGGTCGGGGCAGTTTTTCTGGGTGAGGTTTTTTTCGCGGTTTTTCCTCATCTGTAAGACAAATGTCAGGAAAACTTTAAGGCCCAAACGGTTCCCGAAATCATATGGCCATCATCATCATCATCCTTCACCGGTGTGGAAAGCAACGGGAAGCTACCACACCTACAATTCCCTAGTAAATCTGCAAGCATAGCATGAAAATGCTATGAATGCAGTGAAGGACCTGCTCTCGGGCAGAATTACTATGGTTGGATGGATGTTGTGGTTACTGCAGAAACACTTGACACTAGACTATTCAAGATAATATTACCTACAAGATGGTATGGGGGGGGCACGCCGTAGCGTAGTGGTTAAGGCACTGCGCTATAAGCCGGAAGGTCGAGGGTTCGAGTCCCGGTGGGGTCAGGATCTTTAAACTGACCCAAACCCTCTGGCGACGCCATGGCCCTGGGGTCGACTCAGCCTCTAACGGAAATGAGCACCAGACGCTTGTTGTGGGGGTAAATTCAGCCGTCACGCAGGGTTGACATCAAGTGCCGATTGTCCAGAAAAAGTGGGAGCCTTAACGTCCTACTACCCCAAGTGGGATCATTTTAGAAGATGGCATGACTAGTTAAATTTTGCCAAACATGTGGCTTGGCACTTTGTTGCCAGGAAACCCACAAATATGTCATTGTGTATTAATTTTCGATTTATTTAAAAAAAATACAAACGGTAGGAAATATGTGGTATAACTTGGCTAAGCCATATTTAAAAAAAACAATAACGTGCCATTTGTATACTATTTAAATTTGCATTTGACTTATTATTATTTGTACGGGAATATATCGCTTCTTCTGTCTCTCACTTCGACCCGTCAATGTTCTATGTCGAGACATAATGGAAGTATGTGTGCATATGTAAATATATAAAAAATGTAATAAAATTACTGAATAGACAGGGTTTAATTTAAATAATAAAATGTACTCACTTTTTTAAAACAACTAATAATAAATACGCGAGAATAAGTCAATTCACATTGCTGCTGCACAATTATCTTTTTGTAACAATGCACTTTCAGTATGAACGTAAACAAATGAATGCATACACGTATGAATGATAAATACACTTGCATTCCTTAGAGACAATTAATTTAATTTATTTGTAACAGATATTTTTTTTTGCACTCCTTCTGTATATGGACTTTAATTATGCCAAATATCACACTCCTCCTTGCGCGCAATCTGCTTAAAAAGGGGTACAAAGTTTTTTCTTTACGTATTAATATGTAGATATTTGTGCGGGTTGAGTGCAAAAGAAGGTTTTATGCTCTTAACTCTGGCAGAATAAATAAAACATTATTATAATTATTATTATTATTATTATTATCATTATTATTATTATAGTTTATTTTTATGCATCAAATAAAACTGAAGAAAGAGTAAATACAATGCTGCCTGAATATTAATTTGCTGCCTGAATATTAATTTGGTTCGCTGTATTTCGGTACTTCTTCGCACTGGACGCTATGTGGTATCTATTTTGTAAACAAAACGTACACACTATTGCTGAGTTGTGTATAAAACTGTCCTTGAATCTGATCTTAGTTCCCTTACATCAGCTCTACAGATGTTTACCTTCTGCTTCACTGTCTCATATAAGGTTAAAAAACGAATGAGTCAGCGATAACATTGCAGGACAGAATATCCACGTTTACCTTTTGTTTCAATAATATCTAAGTGACATATTTTGTAATTAACTCACTGGTACTATCGAATCCCTTAGGTTTATGGCCGTGCGGACATAAGCTCTTCATACATCCCTATCCTGAGCTAATGTTTTCCAATCATCCTCTGTATAATCTACTTTCCTTAAATCATGGTTAATGTAATTGGCCCGTGTCATTCTTGATCTACCAAATGGGCGTTTTCCCTCTGGTTTTGCTGCAAGAATATTCCATGCACCTCTTTCATTCCCCATTCCCCTGCCCATCGCAGTCTATGAGACTTATCTCAGGATTCCTATAAAGATAATGTAGTTCACTGCTATGTAGTGTTGCGGCCGCTAGAGCGATTTTTAAATTTAACTTTCAAGTGAACTCATACACCTGATTGTTTTAGAACTCAATAGATGACAGCTAAATACTCGCAATATATGAAAAATTGTATGTACTTATTTTATTGAAGATCGGACAGACATACACCTGGCGTGCGCTGCTACGCCTAAATAAACTGAATGTTTTTATTTTAATTTGCATAAGTTAAAAGGAAATTACCGGTTGTTTAAATCGTATGGTATACATTGCGACGAACCAAACATGGCGCTGGATATTGTTAATTTTTAATTTCGCATTTCCGGTAAACCCACTTTTAACGGTCGGATGTAGTTGATTTTTGGAGAAATATCTACCTCTGTTTATTTTAACCCTTAAATTGGCAAAACACAAATTTCTTCTGTTAGTTATTTGAATGATGCGGACCGCAGTGAAAACGGAATATTGTGTAACTGTTATTATTAGGTATATTGCATAATTAAACACACATTTAAGTGGTTTCTTTTTGTTCGTTTTCTTCTGATTTATTTAAAATATTAAATTAATTAAATCAACTGATGTATCCAAAAGGATACATTACGAATTTAAGGGTTAATAGGATATACTTGGTTTCCATGTGAAACATCGAAAATTGCGACCGCTAGAGCGATTTTTAAATTTTAGTTTCAGGTCAACTCCTACAACCAATAGTTTTAGAGAATAATAGATGGCGTTTAAACACTCGCCGTACCTGAAATCCTGTATATTCAAATTTTCATGAAGATATCTTGCGTGGTTTACAAACCACAAACATACGCTTTTATATAATAAAAGATACGTGTGGACCTACTGTATCTATGTATTTATATTAAAATCACATAAGAATTCTTGGACTGACAAAACAGTACGATATTAAACTATGAACATGGCTAAGTACATGCCCTTACCATCAGAGATTGAGAGCCTGAAATCATTTTTTTCTACATTTTCGATAATATTAGATGCAATTCCTTGTTTTATACATCAATACAATTATCTTTTAACACGCGTTGTAAAATATTACGTACAAAAAATGAATGCATTAATCTATTTACGCGATAAAAATAATTTGTAAGGTCACTCGAATACGATAATGCAATGTTGTTTTAATTTGGTTTTATTGTAATATTTAATAAAAATAAAACTTATGTGCATGGCCCTAAAGATGTGGTTCAATTCTGGAAATGCATAGGCCTTACTATTATGCATTACAGGGGCTCTTGTCGTCCCAACTTCTCTAAAAACATTAAACTGGAAATATATAAAACTATTATTCTCCCAATTTTATTTTAAGGATGTGAAACATACACTATTACTTTAAGAAAATATTGCGAATATTTGAGAATAAAGTTCTTAGGAACATTTTTGGACCAAAGATAGATGAACAGACAGGTGAATGGAAAAGACTACATGGTATTTATGGCAAGCCGGATATAATAAGAACGGTTAAGTCTCGTAGACTGCGGTGGGCAGGACATATGGAACGATTGGGGAATGAAAGTGGGGCATGGAAGCTTCTTGAATGAAAATCAAAGTGAAATGCCCAGTTGGTAGACCCAAGAAACAGGTGGGAGAACAAAATTAACCATGATTTGAGGGAAGTAGAGTATACAGGAGATGATTAGAAAACCATTAACTCAGGATAGGGATGTATGAAGAGCTTATGTCCGCGCGGCCATGAACCTACGGGTTCCATTGAATTAGTTTTAAAGATGAGGGTAGGATATGTATTAATTTACGTATGTAACATTATTAGATAGATCATCGGTTGATTAATGTCTTTGACATCGTCCGATTCCTAATAGCCAATTTCGTCGGTCCATCCAATCTCCTGGTTGTAGATGTTTCTCCTTCACGTATAAACATATTCCCTGACTCCAGGAGGTTTTAGGAATATATGGAATTAGTGAGGACGAAAATTATTTAATAAAATATAAATTTTATAGTACATTAAATTCTATTATGGATGAGATTGGGACCTCAAGAGAAATTATATTAGCTGGTGATTTTAACAGCAGAATTGTCAAAGAGATAGATAATGATGTAGTTGGACCATATGGAGAATTGGAGAAAAATGTAACATTGTTATTTAACTATATTTTTATTATATATTTTATTATAATATATAAATGAAAGTTTTCTTTGTTTGCCCATTATATACTTCTAAACCGTTCAACCGATCTTCATGAACATTTGTACATACAGGTTTTTAGGCACATCAATTCTGCTCCAGGAGTTCATGTGAGACGAAAATTAAAAAATCACTCTAGCCGTCGGAGTTTTCGATGTTTCACAACGAAACTCAGTATATAAAATCGAGGTAGTTATTATATAAAATCAGCGAAATACAACCATTAAAAGTGGGAGTTTATCCGAAATCTTAAATTAAAAATTGAATCTGGCATATTTGGTTCGTCGCATTGCAAACCTTTATACGTGCAGGTTTTCAGGTACGGCGAATGTTTATCCGCTATCTATTATGTTCTAAAACAATTAGGTGTAGGAGTTCAACTGAAACGAAAATGTAAAACTCGTTATAGCAGTCGCTTCGCTGTTGCTGGTTTGAATTTGGAAAATTCGTTTCTCCTATGTACAACTATAGGCTATGTTGCTTGCTCTAGATTGGGCAGTTCATTTATGTACCAAATGGAAAAAATAAAAATATTGTTTATCCAGTCCCATTACAGTTAAAATATCATTAAAATCTACCTATTAACATATTTCATTGTCAGACGCACGGGGAATCTGAAAATAATTACGATATAAATTTATTCAACTAAAAATAAAAACACAAATTTCATTTGTTTATGTTTAGCAGCGCACGCCGCGGCTATTAGCTAGTTTTATCATGATCTAATCGTATAATTCTCAGCCAATCAGATAAGAGTTTTCTCACGCTACGATCTCTGTCATGCAATAATGAAACATTGGTTTTACTTGAATTTATTAAATATTTAATAAACACGGGAGTCATACTAAAGATTAAGCCAGGATTTGTATTAAATTTACATATTAGGCTATTTAGAGTAAATAATATATTCATTGTTTTATATAAATGTAATTACGTCATCAGTATCAGCCAATGAGATAAGAGTTTTTTCACCCTTCCACCACTACCTTTTAAGCTTTAGAACGCAGGATAAAATACCATCAGTAGACGTATTCGGTTGTGTGCAACAAGTCAGTGTTCTTAGCTTGGTAAGTAATATATTAAGTTTGTATCTTTAATTTTTATAATTCTGCAACTGTTACATTTAATCGAAATTCATGTAAAAAGTTCAAGAAAACTCATATCTAGGAAAGAGTGTTCGAACTAAATAATGTAACATTTAATATCGGGTTATCTCCATCAATTATATGTATTTAAACTGGCTCAGAATTGTATTTATTTCTGAAGGTGGTTTTATATCAAAATATCAGTTACGTTACCAAAACTAATACTCCATGTTCTCTGCTACGTAAATAACTTAAGTATGCATTTTTTTAAGGTTCCTTGTGAGTCTGAAAATGAAATGGATTTATAAATAGATTTGATTGAAATTTAACATAATGCGAGTGGATAAATACCATTTTTGGTTTTTGCATTCGTTGTATAATTTTTTTTTTCGGTCGGTGTGCCAACTGTGGAACAAGCAACATATAGTTGCATAGAGAAGAGCGTGGATTTACCAAATTCAATCCAGCAACTCTTAGTGAATATTCGGACCACTAGAGCGATTTTTAAATTTTTGTTTCAGATAAACTCCTACACCTAATGATTTTAGAGCATAATAGGCCTAAGATAGCGGCTAAAACACTTGCTGTATCTGAACAATTTCATTTGTACATAAAGTGAAGTGATCCCACTGCAGGCCTCAGGAGGCCCTTGGGGGTAGTAGGAGGTTAAGGCTCCCACTTGTTCTAAACAATCGGCACTTGTTAGCCGGGTTGTCAGCCCTGCGTGACGGCCGCCTTTACCCAAGAACAAGCGTCCGGTACTCATTTCAATTAGAGGTTGAGTTGATCCTCAGGGTCATGGTGCAGCCAGAAGTTTTGGGTCAGTTTAAAAAATCCTGACCCCACCGGGACTCGAACCCTCAACCTTCCGGTTTGTAGCGCATTGTTTATTTGTACATACAAAACCGCAATTAACCGGTCGAGCCAATTTTTAATTTCGGGTAAATCCCACTTCTAATAAATTTCTTGGATTTTTTTTATATACGTACCTCGGTTTATTTGAATAGGCTAATATACTGTGTTTCGTTGTGAAACATTGAACATTGCGACTTCTATAGCGATTTTTAATATAATCGAATGTTTAACATATAAATTTACTTTAAAAACTGTAATGTTAACTTAATGACACTATCAAACCTGTAAGATCCTGTCCGCGCTGACATAAGCTCTCCATACATCCCTATCCTGAGCAAATGTTTTCCAATTATCTCCTTATACTCCGTAATCTTCTTCCCTCAAATCATAGTAAATGTTATTCACCCATCTCATTCTTGGTTTACCAACTGGGCGTTTTTCCTCCGATTTTCCTACATTATTATTCCATGCCCCTCTTTCATTCCCCGTTCATGCCACTTGTCCTGCCGATTGCAGTCCACGTGTCTTAACGAATATTGTTATATTTTTAATTAATATAAATCCTAGCCTCATGTTTAGCGTCGTATAAACAATATAATACGAGTATATTATGATGGGGGGGGGTTGGGAAGTGGTATTTATACAATCGAGGAAACTGTTTAATAACCTCACTATCGCTCAGTTTTTAATTTCCGAAATTCTGTAAAACACCTCACAAATGTAAGTTGTACATTTTTTGCGCGATGGTGTTTTCAAAATAATAAAAAATAGTAAAATAACATCTTTGTTGGAAATGTTTGCATTCATTATAGAACTGACTAATGTTAAGTGTGGGCAATGGTTATTAGTTGAAAGTGCAGGAGATCGTGAGACCAATTAGTGATAAAATGGCGGCAAGTATGTATTTGTTTTATATTGTTTCAAATATAAAGTTCAGTTCATTTAAAATTCAGTGATTTGTTTCATATAATGTATATTAACACAAACTTTTGGACATTTTTTGTATATAAATTGTTGAACTTCCAATCATGGTCGCAATTGCTGTAAGTACGACAAAATGCACTATAGTGCAAAAAACATATCATATTGGAATGAAAATTCTTATTTATTGTGAAACAATATATAAAAACAAAACACACTCTATTTTATTTATTATGTATCAGAATGTCAGATGTTTTAGAGCTTGTCTAAAAATAAAATTTATTTATAAAGTTTCAACCAGGAGGTCTAGGGTTTGTTAATTATTATAGAATTATGAACTTATTTTTTAGAAAATGGCAAAAGTTAGAACATCTTGAAAAGTATAGAGAATTTGAATGAGATTTCACGATGTATGAATATATCGGACTCATTTCCAAGGATAATGTAATCTGTGTTTTTTACAATAAATGTTCAGTGCAGTCTACAAAAGTCCAGGATTTTTGCAACATAAAAATCTATTTGAAAATTTCAGACTTAATTTCCGAAGGCTTTTGATAAAATAATTCAGAATTTCTAAAAAAAATTGAAACGTGTAACAACTTGGACTACAGTGTGTCCACAATTTTTTACAGCAAAAAACACTACATTCCAACATTCTGTACCTAAACTTTCCAAGGTATAAATTGAAATACAATTGTAAATAGCATATTGTTTGCTGACTATCGGACAATCTTCTGCTCTTTAGAAGACAATTTACAAATAGCAGCGTTTAAATTAAATGGAAAAATCAGAAAAACTGCACTTAAACTAGCGTGAAATATTTTCAAAGTCCTATAGAACAACAGTGCGCATGCGCCAGAGTTTATAGAGCCAGCAATAACCCACAATCGAACCACATATCGATTATCATCTTCGGTTATTATCCATAGCTATGAAATTTAAATGACCAATATTTGCAATAAATCCCCAAATCTATGTTAAAAAAATATATTAATAATATTAAAATTACCAAATGTTTATTAAAAATGGGGGCTCACTGCACTTCTACTAGCGCTTGATTTTTCAGTTATATTGTTGTAAACTATAGCTCATCTTCTGTATTTACTATCATTATTTAACATTTTAAACTTTTTCAAACAATTTTTATAACATTGTTAGACAATTTTGAAATATTTATTTAAATGTGCAAATCACAATATTATGACACTGTTACACAATATTGTGATGCCAACTGCTACTTTCTCCACAGAGTATGTTACTTAGTATATGATTTTTCTATCCCTGTTTTGGGTTATTGCTGGTTGGATCAGCGTTAGGGAGCGATAAGTAAGTGTACACCCATTTTTAATAAACTTTTGGTAATTTTAATGTTAGTAATATATTTTTTAACATAGATTTGCAGATTTATTGCAAATATTGGTCATTTAAATTTCATAGCGACAGATAGTAATCGAGGATGATAATCAATATGTGATTCGATTGTCGATTATTGCTGGCTCTATAAGCTCTGGCGCATGTGGACTGTTGTTCTATAGGACTTTGAAAATATTCCACGCTAGTTTAAGTGCAGTTTACACAAAGTGGGTGTACACTTACTTATCACTCCCTAACGCTGATCCAACCAGTGATAACCTAAAACAGGGATGGAAAAATCATAGACTAAGTAATATACTCTGTGGAGAAAGTAGCAGTTAGCATCACAATATTGTTTAACAGTGTTGTAATACTGTGATTTGCATATTTAAATGAATACTTCAAAATTGTCAAATAATGTTATAAAAATTGTTTGAAAAAATTAAAATATTAAATAATGTTAGTAAATACAGAAGAAGTGCTATAGTTTACAACAATATAACTGAAAAATCATGCGCTAGTAGAAGTGCAGTTGAGCCGAAAAGTCTTCAGCTATTCAGAAGACAAATTACAAATAGCAGCATATAAATGAAATTAAATAAATGGCAAATAAATTCAATACGACAATGTCTGAAAGTAAATTGAAAGTAATGACATTCACCGGGTAAGACCACATGAGGTGTAAAATCAGTATTAATAACAGTACAATACAACAGGAGAACAATTTCAATTGTTTAGGATGCAACGTATCAAACTGCCAGAAGGAAGATATTAATATTAAATTAAAGAAGTTTTATAGAATGTGTGGTGCTATAAAACAGACACTGAAAAGTAAAACTTTGAGAAGCACACAAAATTTTGTAAAATTATGTAAGTGCCTGTCTTAACATATGCAAGTGAAAATTGGATTCTTAACTGTTCAGATGGGAGAAAAATGGAAACTGCAGAAATGAAGTTCTTACATTCAGTAGCAAGTGTGACAATTTTGAACTGAAAAAGAAGTGAAGATATTAGAAAAGTCTTAAACATATTTAATTTAACAAATAGAATTGACAACATGAGAAACAACTGGTATGAACATGTTAAAAGAATGCCTACAGATAGAATCCCTCAGCTGTTATTAAAGTACAAACCAATAGGACATAGAAGTGTTGGATACCCATTTACTAGATGGGAAGATTCATTAAATCCAACTTGATGTGAAAAGACCTAATTTCATGAAGTAGAAGAAGATAAATTTAAAAACATTTCTTAGAATTTTGTAGAAGCTTGAATGGGCTGTAGTGGTGCTACTGATGATTTTACTAACCCTAAAGGACGGGAGGGATAGAAGAAAACAGGGTACATTTGTAGTAGACCTGTCCTCTACTTGCCGTAGAGAATATCATAGGTTGCTATATATTTAATATACACTGATGTCCAAAAGTTAAGGATAATTAGTTCATTTGCCGACTTATTATAAAGCATTTGTCAGAATAATACAAAATTTGGTAAGGGTATGTCACAGATAATTAGAAACATGGCACGAAAGAAACAATGGCATGAATACGTCATTCACTTGTCATTTTCACAACAAACGCAAACTGCATTTCAGAATTCGAACATAAAAGTTGAACAACAATGGTTCAAATGATTAGTATGGGGTGTGATTACCCCTGACAGCTACACAAGACTCACATCGACGTGGCATGCTAGTGATGAGGTTGTTCAGGAGTTCGATGCTCAGCAAATTCCACTCCTCATGAAGAGCAATGTGAAGGTCTTGAAGTGTCCTCGGAGGAGGCTGACGAGATGCAATTTTGTCTCCCTAAGGCATCCCATGCATGCTCTATAAGGATTCATATCCCGGAGACCTCGCTGGCCACTCCATACGCTGGATATCTTCCTCCTGAAGAAACTCATCCACCAGTTGTGACCTGTGAGGTCGGGCATTGTCATCCATGAAAATGAATTCTGGACCCACAGCTCCCCTGAAAAGTCTTACATGAGGTTCCAGGATCTCTTCTCTATACCGTTGAGCATTAACAGTGCCACCTGCGAAGATGTGAAGCTCTGTGCGTACATTCATCATTATACCTCCCCATACAGGAGACCATCGCCACCAAATGGATGTCTTTCCATGATGTTCATGGGGTTGTAACGAGTTCCTTGCTCCCTCCAGATAGTCACGCGATGCGAATCACAGTTCAAGCTGAATCTGGACTCGTCTGTAAATAGCACGCTGCTCCACTGATTTAGAGTCCAGTCGCGATGTTCCTGACTCCACCGTAAACGTGCTCTCTTGTTATCAAGGGTGAGTGGGACGCACACTATAGGCCGTCTAGCATACAGACCAGCAGCTCTGAGTCTTCTATAGATAGTTTGTCTGGATACTCTGATACCTGAGGCAGCCGCAAGTTCTGAACTCAGTTGTCTGGCAGACATTGTTCGGTTTCTTCTTGCAGTTAACGCAAGATATCGATCCTGCTGAGGATTTGTAACTCTCGGACGATCTCCCACTGGTCTTCGCCTAACGTCTCCGGTCTCTTGGAACCGTCGCCATAACCTAGATATAACATTTTGTGGCACATTAAGTGCTATGGAGACCTCAGTTTGTGTCTGTCCTGTTTCTAGCCGCCCAATAATTCTACCCCGAAGCAGAGGGTCCAGATGTTGTCTTTGTGCCATTTTACTGCAATCTGTTCTTACACTACATCTGATTATATCATAACTCTCTTTAAAAATGAAGATTTATGGAACAGGGCTTAACTGCAACAATGCAATTTTCATTTATAATTGCTATTAATTTTTTCATTGTTGAAGAGAGATTATAATTTAGTATGTAAACTAAACTAAATGTACTGAGAAACGTTTTGATAAATAATTTTTACTCGTTGCTCCTCTTTAAGCATTTTGATTTTCCGTTTTACAAATTATCCTAAACTTTTAGACATCAGTGTATTTTAACCATGTGAACAATTTTTGGCTCAACTATAGATTAGTTTACTATCTTACATCATGCAATATTCATGTCACTGTTGCACTATTTACTTTTTTTGCTTCCACCTTTATTTCCTATTATTTTAACATTTTCTAACAATTCTTAAGAGTTCTTTACAATTGTTAAATATATATTTATGTAGATTACATAGGCACCGCCAGGTGGTGCATCTGCACACTATACTATCAACTAATGAAATCTAACCATCCATCCATCCATAGTAATTCTGCCCGAGGGCAGGTCTTTTACTGCAATCATACCATTTTCATGCTACGCTTTGCAGCTTTACTAAGGAATTGTAGGTGTGGTAGCTTCCAGTTACTTTCCATACCGGTGAAAGATGATGATGGCCAGATGATTTTCGGGGACCGATTCAACCTCAAAGGTTTCTGGTATTTGTCTTACAGGTGAGGAAAACTCTAAAAAAGTACCTGACCTAGGAGCCTGTCCCGACTGGGAATCGATCCCAGGCCCGCTGTGTGACAAGGCAGCACGCTACCTCCAGACCACAGCGGTGGACTTGCTAATAAATTACAATTTATAGTTGTACATTTATGCTATGTGAATTCAAATCACACGGGTTTTTGATAATTTTTTGTGTATTTTCTTTCCTGACTAGTGGAGGAGGGGGTGAAGTTTTATTCAAACTGACTTGATTAAAATATTTGGCTCAACTGCACATTAGCTTTCCCTTGTGTTTCTCTACGTACTTCTGTCTTTACTAACGTTTTGTTATATTTTTAATGTTTTTCAATGATACATTATTTTACAATTTTCACGTATATATTTATGCAAAACCCAGTAATATTAGGGCTCAACAGTACATCACCTTTCCACAATATATTCTTGTAACATACTACTTCTGTCTTTACTAACATTTTGTTATATTTTTGTTTTTCAACGATGCTTAACATTATTTTACAATTTTTAGGTTTTCATTTATTTACGAGAAACACGGTAATATTACACATTTTTAGACAATATTGTAACATCCACTAGCCAATTTCCCTCCTCTTCCAAAGTTGCCTCCAACAACAACTCAGTTACACTAATGTTGTTAGGTTAGTGTTAATGTTAGTGTACACTTCAGTAAATAATATGCATGAAATTATTTTGTTAGGAGAAGTTAGTGTACATCCATTTCTAATAAACATTTGGGAAATTATTGCGAAGGTTGGCCATCAGCCACGTGCTGCCATTTAGTGACAGCTCTATAAACTTTCTGTAGGACTTCAAGATATGCGGTTCCACTTAGAGACGACTCTATAAACTCACACGCATATGCACTGTTATTCTCTAGGGTACAATTTATTGGGAAAGCTAAAATTGTTCTGTGCATTTTCTTTCCTGGCGTAGAGTGCAAGTGCACCCCCTTGCACGTCTGGCCGGCACCCATGGTACAGTAGGTGAAATCTCTCAATCATTTCTTTTAAGTTTTATAGAACTGTAGTGCGCATGCGCAAGGCCTTGTAAACAGATAGCATGACATATCTGTGCTATCAGTATGACCAACCTTTACAATAAGAAATTACACTACCTTTTTCTTTGTTATGTTAAGAAGGGGTAAATATTGAAATACGTAAATGATTTACTTTGTTAGGTTATGATGTACTCTTTACATCAATTAAATCAGTTATGGCAAGAATATAATTCTAAAATAAAAAAAGAAAAATAATGGCATTTTGGGGAAATAAATATATTTTGTATTGTATTGTAAGCCTATGTTTTCCCTTTACAGAGATTTAGGCGCTCTCCCCCTACAGGGAAGAATTTGAACCATACTAATTTAGTTAAGCTTGTTTTCATATAGATGTCATTTTGAGTACTGCATGGTCAGCGTTCCGCCTCATACTGACATCTAGGAAACCAAGGTAGTACTAGGACGGGAAAATTCGGTAAATTTTGCTTAGAGGCCTTTTCATTCAGGCTTAAGGATTTTTTGTGAGCCTGAAAATCTTCAAACTCGGGACCCATGGCTTAAAGTCCCTCCTGGAGGACTTGCTCGTTGGATTTTTCCGTCCTAAAAAATCCATCGACCCTGGCAGGGTTTGAACCTGTGACCCTCGGGACCAGAGGCAAGGAGCATAACCACTAGTCCACTGCGGCCGATTAAATAAATCTATAAGATAAAAAATAATAAGACAACAAACCTCTAGAACAAGTAACAAATTTTAATTATTTTTACTATAAACACACAAATGGAAAGACGTAAATGTGAAACTGTCAAAATTTCAAATGATATGGGGAACTATACATAAAACAATGAAGAACAAAAAAGAAGAGATAGTAGATTGAAGTTTTATAAAACATTGGCAGTTCCTGCATTACTTTATGGGAGCAAAACTTGGGTAATGACCAAAAAATTACAAAGTAGAATACAAAGCGTAGAAATGAACTTCCTTAGAAGAACAAAAGGCTGCACAAGATTGGATCGGATAAAGAATGAAGATGTAAGAATAGAATTAAATATATATCCACTGAATGATAAAATCAAAGAATATAGAGATAAATGGTTTAGACATGTAGAAAGAATGAATGTAACAACATTACCAAAAGCAGCATTTAACTACAAGCCAGGAGGTTCAGGGAATGTAGGAAGACCAGTGAAAAGATGGACAGAACAACTGAGAGGCAGAACCTAGCCCATGAAGTGAAAAGGGTTATGAATTAAAGTTGGTGTACATCCATTTTAAAAAGCACGTTTGGAAATTTATTGTGAAGGTTGGTCATACCAACTGCACAGATTATCCTGCCATAACCCTTGCACATACGCACTGCTATTCTGCAGGACTTAAGATGAATTCATGGTGAGACATAAAGTGCGGTTTCTCGTATATTCAATATATGTTAATAATATGAACAAATTTTAGTACGAGTAATTTATTTCATAAAAGTTGTGTTGAGAATTAACATTGAGATTTTCAAATTAATAAAATTAATTTGTTCATCTCACTTGTTCTTTATAGCACAGGACTGCGGTTTCAGGAACAGTTCTATCTTCTGCCATCTCTTTGACTATTGAATTTTTGCCTTCACCATTATCTTCTATACTGCCATCTAGTGTTGATTTGATGAACTTAGAGTTTAAATCTTGCTTGCTGGGAATTAAAAAAGTCATGGATCTAAATTTGTTCTTAACATGTATATACTTTCCCAAACTGTTAATTCCAAATTCCCAGCGAGCGAGATTTAATCTCAAAGTTCATGAAATTAACACTAGATGGCAGTTTAGAAGGTGAAGGTAAAAGTGAAAATTGAAGTCGTAAAGATGGCTGAAGTTAGGAACAACTGTTCTTGAAACCGCAGTCCATACAAATTTTTTATATTTTATTAAATTGAAGTAACAATGTATAAATTTGTTTACATTGGAGTGCTCGGGTAGCTCAGTAGAGCATTAGCATAGAAAGCCAAAGGTCCTGGATTTAAACCCCAGTCTGAGTGTATAATTTTTCTCTTCAAATATAATTTGTCCTTCAGTGTAAAGTAAAAGTAAAGTGATCCCACAACAGACCCGGAGTCCCTTGGGGTAGTAGGAGGTTAAGGCTCCCACTTTTTCTAGACAATCGACACTTTGTGTCAGCCGGGTTGTCAGCCCTGCATGACGGCCGCCTTTACCCCAGAACAAGCGTCTGGTACTCGTTTCCGTTAGAGGCTGGGCTGAGTCGACACCAGGGCCATAGTGCCACCACAGGATTTGGGTCAGTTTAAAAATCCTGACCCCAACGGGACTTGAACCCTCGACCCTCCAGCTTGTAGCTCAGTGCCTTAACCACTATGCTATGGCGTGCCCCATTTGTCCTTCAGTGAGAAATATTAATTTAATAATAAAGACATCTAAAGAAGCCCTACTGACCTTATAAAGTAGTTTTAAATTCTCAATACATTTTTTCTTAAAAAAGCTGTCATTTGCATTATCGATCAAAGATTCGTAGCATTCAATGATTGGGAATGAATATTCATTCATGAATTTACATTCAGATTGGAGTCCTCAGGTAGCTCAGTTAGTAGAGCATTAGCATAGAAAGCTAAAGGTCCAGGGTTCAAATCCTAGTCTGAGCATATAATTTCTCTCTTCAAACATTCTGTATTGTTCCTTATAATTGCTATAATGTATTTTCTATTTAATTTTTTGTTTTACTTTCAGATGTGTCGTGTGAAGTGCAGTGATCTCCTTCTCAACCCCCCCCCCACCCACCCTCTAGCTTTTAATATTAAAAAATTATTTAATTCTTGATTATTAAAGAATATTACTTTTAGACAGTGCTTGTTACTAATATATACCAAGTTCTATAAAATAATATTTTATTTATACTCTAATGTAATTTAAACTAATTTTTGATAATATTTTGATTAATGTCATGTTTTAGTGTACAGAATGCAAGCCGTGTAACTACATCGTCTGTAGTTTAAAACACATTTTGTGTTGTTCCACAATTCTCTTAAGGTTTCAAAATATTGACATTTTAGTCAAACAAATCTTCAAATTTTTCATGAATTTGTTTATCCTTTGTTATCCATATGGTTGTTTGTGTCTGGGAATTGTATTATATCGCCTTGTTTTTTCCTGGAATTTTTGTGTTGAACAGTTTCGTTTTCCTTGGCGATTGTTGTATTGTCGTCTGATATATATTTTTTTTGTGGTATATAGCTTTGTTATTGTACATTTGTTGTATCATCTGACTCTTTTTGTGGTATAGTTTTGTTCTTCTACAGTTGGCTTGGGAATAGTGATATTTTTTCTGGAATTTTTGTGGCATATAATTTTATTAATCTTTGTTTGTCTTTGGTGTTGCAATGTCTTATGGTTTGTAAGTGAATTTTCTTCATCTTGAAGGTGGTTTTAGGCATTTGTTGATTTTCTTAGTCTGGAGTTGGTTTGTTAATAAAATTGTGGACGCTTGCAAAGAGGTTTCAGATGTTAATTGGTTGTCTGGTCTTCAACATAAATTTTATTTTGATAGATGGTTTCTCTCAAATTTCTTTGATTAGCGAGTACATACCTTTTGGTCGTTTCCGTGAATCTTCTTGCAATCTTAAATATGTATTCTTTATAAGTTTTCTTAACTCGTACAGTCAATTTGGTACATTCTTTCCACGCGGATCAAGTTCGTAAATTTGCTTGCATTCTGATGCTAGACATAATTTATAACAAAAATTTAATTTGTCAAAAATAATTCTTTTAAAATTTTATTGACGTATAAAATTGAAAAGTTAATTTCTCAAATTTTTTTTTATTTATAAAATGTAGAACTTGATAAATGATAGTAATCTTCGTAGCTGCAGTAGATTCGAGTGACAGGTTCAGGTCTGATGTAGGTCAGTGATTTTGAATCATAAATATAAAGTGAGCATATATATAGTTTATTCTTGAAGTCAATTTTTTAAAGTAACTGTAAACAAATAAATATAAAGAATTAAGATTAGCAAATATTAATAGTTCAATAATTAGAGTAAATATAAGCAGCTACAGTAAATATAATTCGGTTTTTTTAGTATTGATAGTCAATTAATGTGCTAAAGATCACAAATCAATTTATTTTCTTTTACCCACATTCTTGCCCGTCATCTTGTGCTACGAGGGAATCAACCACCGAGGGACCAACCAAAATAAGTCATGAATTTTTTTTTGTCATGGTGCCTTGGTTTAGTAACTATTCTATCAGCTCAACTTCACTGTTTGCCTACTTAGTTTTAATAAGTCATAAATATTTAAAATAAATGATGATAGGAAGTAACATTATGAGGGTTGGCAACACTGGTGTAGAGACGCCGTACCTAATGTTGCTGGTAGCACACGTCAGTTATGTACCTGTTTTACCTCGGAACATATGGACTCTCTTCTCACATCCAGTAGGTGTGGACAGGCAAGAGGGAAAATATATTAAGACTATTTGAGAATAAGGGGGCACGCCGTAGCATAGTGGTTAAGGCACTGAGCTACAAGCCAGAGGGTCGACGGTTCAAGTCCTGTTGGGGTCAGGATTTTTAAACTGACCCAAACCCTCTGGCGGCACTATGGCCCTGGGGTCGACTCAGCCTCTAACATAAATGAGTACCAGACGTTTGTTCTGGGGGTAAAGGCGGCCGTCACGCAAGGTTGACAACCCGGCTGACAAAAAGTGCCGATTGTCTTGAAAAAGTGGGAGCCTTAACCTCCTACTACCCCAAGGGCCTCCGGGACTGTTGTGGGATCACTTTACTTATTTGAGAATAAAGTTCTTAGGAAAATGTTTGGACCAAAGACAGATGAACAGGCAGGTGAATGGAGAAACTTACATAACAGTGAGCTACATGATCTTTATAGGAAACCAGATGTAATTTGAACAGTTAAGTCTTATAGACTGCGATGGACAGGACATGTGACACAAATGGGGAATGAGAGGAGCATCTTGTAGGAAAATCAGATGGAAAGCATCCAGTAGACAGGCCAAGAACGAGGTGGGAGAATAACATTAAACGTGATTTAAAGGAAGCAGGTTATACAGGGAATGATTGGAATAGATTTGGCTGAATATAGGAATATATGGAGAGTTTGTCTTCACAGTCATGAACATTTGGATTTACTAGCATTAGTCAGTTACAACTTAATTTTTTTAAATTCTTGAAAGATTTTAATCATTAAAGTCAGGTTGATTGTAGACTACATCATGTTTATCAAGAAATGTTGATTTTGCTGGCTGAAGATTGCAATTGTTATGCAGTAGAAACAAAATTCAGAGCTGGTAGAAATGTTACAGAGCACAGACTGTGATGAGCATGCCTCGGACTACGTAGTTAGGTTTCAGCATGACAGTTCCCTTGTTACAATATCTGTAGACAGTAGTTAGGGTTGAGGCAGATCGTCGCTAGAATACATCAGAAGGAATGAATTTGTAAGAATAAATCAAATTGCTGAGACATTATAAAATTATTTTAGTTTTTTATAATAAAATGTTGTATGAATCAAATATTTTTATTGCTCTTAAAATTTGGAGCATGTATATTTTTGTTTGAAATCTTAGCTTAACTAGAAATAAACTCAATAACTAAAGGAATTTCATATTTATTAAGTTTTGAATCTGGTGGACGTGTTTTTGTATATTAGTCTTCATTCATAAAGATACTAAACTGATTTTGTAATAAATGTTAAATTCTTAGATTCTGTAAATTTCTATTCAAGGATATTTTGCATAATTTAATTTAATTTTAAATATTGAAGTTTAAAATAGTAAATAAAAAAATTCATTCCTCGGTATGTAAAAAGTAGACATGAGTATAAAAATGTGAAGCATTTAGTTAATAATTTATTAGTAATAAGTGCAACAATATTCCACGGGCAAAATGTCTAGTAGGGATTGTGCCCAATGGAAGTTATTGGTTATGAGTTATATATAAATAAAAGTAAAATTTATTTACAAATTTTACAAACTTCAAGAAATAAAATAATATAGATGACTATAGTCTCGCTCTGTAGCCAAGTGGTTAAGGCAAGATGCCTTGGCACAGAGCTATAGGACTTGCGTTGGTTCAAATCCCCACGGGGGAAGAAATTTTCTTATGAAATTTTGGCCAATGTGGGACCAGTGCCCACTCAGCAACAAGGCATTTGTCTAGCTACAATAACTAGCGGCTGCAGGTTGAGAAAAGCAGCTGTAACTGCTGGGGACCGACATGCTGACCACATGTCACCCTACACTGGCTGGATGATTGTCTACCTCTGTGATTAACACATGTGGATGTGATTCCAGCAGCTGGCTGGTAGGCCAAGGGCCTTCTAGGCCTGTTCTGCCATTGAGTTTTTTTTATATCTATAGGCTATATGAAATATATATAATTTATATTTCAAGGAATCACTTTTAACAGTATCAAATTTTTTAATTTGATAGATGGGATTTCAAACAATGCAATAAATTTAACTTTCACAGAGAAAGAACACTATGAGGTTAATTTAAGAATTAAATGTTTTTATTACCTCACCTCATATCCTTTTTCTTCTAGACTGCAGTTTCGGAGCTTATCTCCATCATCAGTAGCCTCTGGTCGACTGGTGTTATGTTGTTTCTTGGCGGTTTTCTTCTTACGTCTATCGGTGGACCGATGAACCTCTGGATCAAGTCAAAATTTCCGGGAGTTTCGAAATTCATGAGTTTATCTTGTTTTTTTATGTGGATTTTTTCCCAGACTCACAGAAAAAATCCACATCCAAAAAAACAAGAAAGATAAACTCATGAATTTCGAAACTCCCATAAATTTTAACCTGATCCAGAGGTTCATCTGCCCATCGATAGAAGTAAGAAGAAAACCGCCAAGAAACAACATAACACCGGTTGACCAGAGGCTACTGATGATGGAGATAAACTCTGAAACTGCAGTCTAGAAGAAAAAGGATATGAGGTGAGGTAATAAAACATTAACTTAATTCAATAAATAAAGAATATAATAAAAAGTAACATTGTGTTTTCTTTACAATAATTAGAATCCTAACATCTTACCTCATGAATTGATGCTGTTGAGAACGTTTCAGTTTGGGATTGTTATAGGAAATATCAGTACGACATTTAATTTGAAATTTAAAATGAAATTCTTTCCATCTCACCCCATATCCTGTCTCCTAATGGAAAGAATTTTTTACATTTTTATGTTTGAATATGTTTTCATTTTATCATCAGCTCATGACTGGAAAAGCTGATGTGAAGACATATTGAAACATGTTCTGAACAACACAATTAATGAGGTAAGATCAAACCCAAATAATTTAATAATCACTTATGGCTTCACAGTTTTATTCCCATTTTTGGACGTAGTATTTCTTTTTTTTTATGTAGCACAATATTTTTTTTGTAGACTTTTTCAGCATTTTTGAAGAGCAAAGGGTATACATCATCTCACTGCAGAATATGCAGAACAATAACCTGTACCAGATTAACATGGTTTTATTCAGATATTTGTAATCTTGTTGGAGCAATATTTATTACCCGCGTATAGGATGGTTAGGTTAGGTTAATCTAAGAGGGGCACAAATTCTGAATAACACCATTATTATTGCTTCTTGCAAAATACAAAAAAAATTAATCAACATTTCTTGTAGAGTTTTTGATGTTATTTTTGATAAACTTGAAGATTACCCATTCATAATAATTTCTTTATAATTTATATAACATGGGTAATTGTGCTTTCAAGATATAATTTGATTTAAGGATAAAATAATTTGAAATTAATTATATATTATTCAAAATTATGGTTAATTTGTTAACAACATTGCAGTTACAACAATGCAATGGAAATCTAAATTTGTATCAACTGCTTGACTGAATGTTTGCAAAACAGAATCAACATGGAAATGAGTTAAAATTCTTGGTTAGAAATTTTTAAAATATATTAATTTTGAATGTGGTAAATGATAATGAATAAAATATTATAATTATGTGTAAATTTTAATGTAATTTATAGATTTAGTGTCTTTTGGATTGTAATAATTTATTTTAAATTTATAATAATTCAATTAAGATGCAGGGACTTAAATATATTAAATATTAATTTTAAAACATAGTAACAATTTTTAACATCAAGTAGTTGCATTATTAAATAATTCTAGATTGAGTATAAAATATTGAATCACTGTTTTATCTGCAAAATAAAGATTCTAAGTCGAGGATTGTAAGACTAGAGTTGGCATTTTGTAGAGCAGATTAACATTAAATATGGAATACAATTAGAAGTGAGATAGCGAAGAGTTCAGTCAAGCAGTTTGGATGCACTGGTACAGGTGTTGCAATGCAGTCTGCAGTAAGCAAGCAGCGTTACTGCCAGACCATGTTTAGTGTCCCCAAATATAAGGCTAGGGTCGGTGGTAACGCCGTTTGAGCAGCAGAGCCCTGTGAGGCACCTCGCTTAATGCGAGTTGCTGCTACCTTTTATGAATCGGCAACCTGTGGCACTTTTATTACCCAAGTATTTTAAATAACATTTTTACTTGTGTTGAACTTTTATAGGAAGAAATCACTATGAGTGTCAATTTAAGATAGAATGCTTCACATCCAGTAGACCACCAAGAAGCCACCAAGGCTTTGAAACTGCGGTCTACTTGGATGTGAGGAGAGGTGTGAAGCATTTAATTTTAATCTTAACATTAAATATTGCAATTCAAGTAATACTTAATTGAAGTGAATATGACAGTAATGACAAATATTAATTGGTTTAGAGAACTATAGGTTATTTTCAATAACATTTAATTCAATGTTAGTTTTAGAATCATTTTGATTTTGAGATTTGGTAATTTTAAATATATTTATGAATTTTCATAAAAGTATATTTTTTAAATATTATAAGTAAAATCAAGAAATATTCATCAAGGCTATTCAAGGTTGCCTGTTCTTTCCATTAGTCTTGCATTTTTTTGTACCCCATTTTTTTTTGTAGGAACTTTTCAGGATTCTTCTTTCTTCAGCTGCATATTTTAATAGAAGTGAAGGTCTAATTTTAGGTTCGTTGTTAGGCAATTAGAGATTTTTTCTTTAATCTTGGTGGAATTGAAATGTCCAGCGTTAATTGCAACAATTTTTGGACAGCAGTCGTACTATTTGATTGCTGTCTGTTTGCGTTTGACTCCAGAAATGGGGATGCTTGATTTTAAATGAGACATTCATTCTACGATATTTAATGCCTTTAAAGGGTTGTTAATGGAACTACAACAGCTATGGTTGACTGCAAACAGTTGTGCTGTTTGTATTCGACTCCAATAATGGAGGATGTTGAATTTAAATGTGATGTTTAATTACTCTACGATACTTAGACCCTGTAAGGGCTTGTCTGTTAGGCAATTAGAGATTTTTTCTTTAATCTTAGTGGAATTGAAATGTCCAGCGTTAATTGCAACAATTTTCGGACAGCAGTCGTACTATTTGATTGCTGTGTGTTTGCGTTTCACTCTAGATATGGAGATGCTTGATTTTAAATGAGACGTTCATTCTACGATATTTAATGCCTTTAAACGGCTGTTAATGGAACTACAACAGCTATGGTTGACTACGAGCAGTTGTGCTGACTCCAATAATGGAGGATGTTGAATTTAAATGCGATGTTTAATTACTCTACGATACCTAGACCCTGTAAGGGCTTGTCTGTTAGGCATTTAGAGATTTTATTATGGAATTAAATAGCCAGGGCTGAGTGGGAAAATGTTAATTTTGACTACATTTACTGCTATTAAGTTATGGCTTTGAATGCTGTCTATTTTTAATTTCCATCTTCGCATTCAACTCCTGTAACAAGGGGGTTGATTGTTAATACAATGTTTAATGATCGGACAGCATTTAGTCTCGAACCTTGTGTTTGCATTCAACCTCCAGGATATACGTTAAACACAAATTAGAGAATGAATCTGCATTGAGTGATGATAAATATTAGAATGATTTAGGCAGAGCTTTAAAATGACACAACTAGTTATTTCTGCTGAGTAGCTGCACAGTGCCTTCAGCACATCCCCTCCCACAGCAAAAAGTAGAAATAAGTAGAGTATTTATATATATTTTTTTTAGGTTAGGGAAGTTGAGTTTTGGAGATGGGAGCCATGTTTGGTGGTGAACAATCTCGCACTCTTCTTCACTGCACTAATAAATGTTTTATCTTTCAGCGTTTGTGATTGTTGTTTACTCGTTGATTTAGGGTTTAATTTAATAATTAAGCAATAGGGTCCAATTCCAAAAAAAATCATTATTTGACAATATATAATGTTAAAAGTTTGACATTTAATATTGTCATTATTTTTGCATTTGGCTCCTAAACTATAGGTTTATTAGTGTAAAAGAATAAGGGAGTAGTGTAAATAATGAACATGTTAGGATGTAAAAATCAAGGTGACAGAACCACTTAATTCTGCTGAGTAGCAACAAAGCACCTTCAGTGCACCCCCCGCCCCCTGTGAAACGTAGAAATAAGAGGTGGTTCTCTTATTTGTTAGCAACTTTTTTATGTTAGGGAAATAGAGTTTTGGAGACGGGAGCCATGTTTGGTGGTGAACAATCTCGCACTGTATTTCATTCTACTAATCAAATTTCTATTTCAGGTAAACTAGTTGTTTGCTTATGTTTCAGGTTTATTCATTTCTTATTTGCAAGATAATTGTCAATATCAATCATGTGATGTTGTACTTTATCGCTTCAAGAATGACAGTGACGATGTATAAGTCGCAGATATTAAAAATCTGAGCTTCGTAATAATAAATGTAGGAATATTATAAAGAATGATGTAAAAACACAAGGTAACAGAATCACTTATTTCTGCAAAGTAGCAACAAAGCACCTTCAGTGCACCCCCCCAACCCCTGCGAAACGTAGAAATAAGAGATGGTTCACTTGTGTTAGGGAAGTAGAGTATTGGATATGGAAGCCATGTTTGGTGGTGAGCAATCTCGCACTCTACAGGATTCTACTAATCAATTCTATGGTGCGCGGTATAATGGATTTGAGTCAAGAAACCAGACTGTTCAGGACAAGCATAATGAACTTGAAGCTGATCTCTAAATGAATTATGTTCGTCTAGATATTCTGCATTTTAGATTATAAATAAATAAATATTCTAACACACAGAATATCTAGTCGAACATACTTTTTTATATATCACCTTTAAATTTATTTTGCTTGTCCTAAAAAGTTTGGTTTCTTGACTCAAGTTCATTATATCATGCACTGTAGAATTTTCTATTTCAGGAAACTAATTGTTTGCTTGTGTTTCAGGTTTTTTCATCTAACAGCAACAAAATTTATCATTATCGGTCTTCTGACATTGTATTTTATCATTTCAAGAATGACAGCATTGATGTATAAGTCGCAGATATTAAAAATCTGAGCTTCGTAATAAGAAATGTAGGAATATTATAAAGATAATGTAGGTAGGGCTTAAAACACAAGGTGACACAATCACTTATTTCTGCAAAGTAGCAACAAAGCACCTTCAGTGCACCCCCCAACCCCTGTGAAACGTAGAAATAAGAGATCGTTAACTTGTGTTAGGGAAGTAGAGTATTGGAGATGGAAGCCATGTTTGGTGGTGAGCAATCTCGCACTCTACAGGATTCTACTAATCAATTCTATGGTGTGTGGTATAATGGACTTGAGTCAAGAAACCAAACTGTTCAGAACAAGCATAATAAACTTAAAAGTGATCTCTGAAAAAAGTATGTTAATACTTGTACGGATCTTAAAGTCGACAATACTTTATGCTGATTACCAAGGCATCTTAGCAGTGTCTACATATTGTGTGTTTTGCAATATAAAATATTCTAAAACACAGAATATCTAGTTGAACTTGCTTATTGAGGGATCACCTTGAAGTTTATTTTGCTTGTTGTGAATAGTTTGGTTTTTGACTAAATCCATTGCTCTGTGCACCGTAGAATTTTCTTTTTCAGCAAAACTAATTGTTTGGTTGTGTGTTTCAGGTTTTTTGAGATCTCTAGAAAATTAAACTGATTATCACTCTCGTGATCTTGTATTTTATACTTGAGAATGAGAGAGCAATATAATTGCAAATTAAAAAAAAATCTTAGCATTTGTGTCGTGAGATTGGGAGTGGAAAGCAATGTAGGAATATTTTAAAGAATAATGTTGGTAGGGCTTAAAACAACAAGGTGACCACCACTTACGTCTGCTCAGCGCCTTCAGCGCGTCCCTTCCCTGCAAAAAGTAGAAGTAACTGGTGGTAAACTTGTTATGATGTTGAGTGATTCCGGGTTCTGTGGCCGTGGTCCATAGTTGGTGTTGATACCAGACGTTTCGCCCTCAACTGGAGGAAAGTTATTTACGTATTCGACACCTGGAGACACTCCGGAAGAAGAAATCCCAATTACTATCATCTTATACTTTTTTACTACGGTGCAGAGACGCTGGATATATACCCAAATTCCTGCAACAACGGAGGACTTTTAGATCTAAAAAAGCCCATCGCATATACGACCGTACTGAACGTGCTCTACTCAGAGAACGGATCCAACAAACACGGAAGGAGTTAGCAACCAACGACGCAAAACTCTTTACACTTCACATAACAATCAGTAACAGCATTCCTTACCAAGATTGGAACAAGATCGACAGCATTACATACAACTCAAGTGAAGCAACCATGGTAAAGTCTACTAGAACGCAGATGAAGAAATTTGACTTTCTAAAAATGCAATCGCGACCCTTACAGCAATCAGTCGGTCTACAACATACCGTAACAAACCTGTCATCACGCACGCTCTCAACTGAAGAAACATCTGTACTATCAAAAGGAGGCAACTACGCTATCACACCCACATCAATACCTGTAGAGGACATTATCTCTAACATCGAGGCAAGCATCAAGAATCTCCCCTTGCAAACAACTGATGAAATTCGTTATGAAGCTGCAAGAATACTCCGTCGCGCCCAACCACCGAAAAGCAATTTAACTAAGAAGGAGAGACTAGCGCTAAAAACTTTAAATAATGATAATAATATCACTATTTTACCAGCCGATAAAGGAAACTCTACAGTTGTTATGAATACACATGAATACAAAGAGAAAATAATAGAGATTCTGACACCAGATATATACAAACCTATCAAGCGAGACCCTACATCCGGTATTCTTCGAAAAACCAACAATCTTATCAAGCAATCGTCCTTGCCAGAAGGAATTAAGAAGAAATTACGCGTATCCGAAGCTCAACCTCCAAGACTCTATGGTCTTCCAAAAATACACAAGAACAACATTCCACTCCGGCCAATTGTCAGTGCCATCGGTTCTCCGACCTACTTACTGGCAAAGCATCTTACAGGACTTCTGAAACCACTCCTTGGAAAAACGGACAGCTACATCAGAGACTCGACACATTTCATTGAGAGACTACGGAATATAAACGTAACATCTCAAGATATACTGGTTAGCTTCGATGTGGTTTCCCTTTTCACCATGGTGCCAGTAAATGAGACCATGGACTACATTAGACAGATTTTCACAGAAGAAATATCCAATTTATTCAGGCATGTACTAACTACTACTTACTTCCAATGGAACAACAGCTACTATGAACAGACCGACGGAGTAGCCATGGGCAGTCCTCTAAGCCCAGTAGTAGCGAATTTTTTCATGGAGAAATTCGAAACAGAAGCACTAAAACAGCTCCCAAGTCTCCAGAACATTGGTTTCGCTATGTTGATGACACATTCGTAGTATGGAGACATGGCAGTGAAGAATTGGAACGTTTCCTTCAACACCTTAACAGCAGACACAACAAAATACAGTTCACTATGGAAAAAGAAGATAATGGAAGACTTCCTTTCCTGGATGTTCAAATAATAAGGACTGGCAATGGGGAAATTCAACATACAGTTTACAGAAAACCTACACACACAGACCGATATCTGCACAAAGACTCTAACCACCATCCAAGACAAAAGCGAGGTGTCATTAAGACACTGTTCGACAGAGCGACTAAGTTATGCCAACCACAACACCTTAAACAAGAACAACACCATCTGTTCAATTGTTTCCAGAAAAATGGCTACACATCCAAGGAAATAAGACAAACCATACATCCACGAAGACAGCACGTCAGAATGGATAACACACCCTCAACCAGCATAGCCTACTTACCATATGTACAAAGAGTCACAGATCGTATCGGAAAACTCCTACGAAAATACAACATAAAAACAGTTTACAGACCTACAAGAAAAATAGAAGACTGCCTTCGCTCAGCTAAGGATCCTCGGCCACCTCTCTCCACTTGCGGCGTATATCGACTTCCTTGTTCGTGTGGTAAACCATACATAGGGACCACAAAAAGAAGTATAGCCACCCGTTTATCAGAACACAAAAGAAACTGCAGACAAGGAGAAATGGATAAATCGGCTGTAGCAGAACATGCCATTATGAATGGACACCAGATTCTATTCGATGATACACAAGTTTTAGCCACAACTTCCTATTATTTCCCTAGATTATATCGAGAGGCTATAGAAATACACAAGCATAAGGAAAATATTAACAGAAAAGAGGAAGGTATTAAACTGTCTAAGGCCTGGTACCGTACACTAGAAAATAAATGCATCAACACTAGGGACAACAAGGAGACGACCATTAGCCAATCAGCAAGAGCCACGCCCCGCTCACCCTGCTCCCACCACTAGTATCAATACAACACCCGCAGCGTTCACTCTAAGTAGAGCTTCCGACCAGGAAACACGCCTAGAAGCACTCGCCACTGAAGATGCCCTCCGCAGTTGAGGGCGAAACGTCTGGTATCAACACCAACTATGGACCACGGCCACAGAACCCGGAATCACTCAACATCATGATTACCGGCCGTGAAAGCCTGCATTCAACTGGTAAACTTGTTAATTTATTTTTTTTGTTAGGACAGAAGAGTTTGGTGACGGGAACTGCATTTGGTAATCTACTGTTACGAGACGAGACACTGGTCATGTCTTTCAAGCAAGTTGATGCAATGCACCACTTTTTCTACTCCTGACGAGATGGTGCCTTCAGCACACTCCCCACATCCTCGTCGAGAGTGAACTAGAAACCATGGTAATGGTAATCGTAATTGACTTTCAGGACTTTTACTTTTTTTGTCTAATTGTGAATAATGGATAACAGAACAGGCACAAAAAGAGAGGGCAAACCAGTGGTCACTGCTGAGGTGGTCAATGGGCTCTTATTCATTGTTCACACCACGCGCCCCCCTCTTGCTCTGTGCCTCATCGTGGCGGAGGGGTGGTGTTGTAACAAGTAATGCACCAATTCTTCGTTTACATTTAATAGATTTTCTACATAAATATTAGAATTTGAAATTTGAAATAAAATTGTTTACAATTTACCTCTTCTAACTTATTAGAGAGGTTTCAAAACATAGGTGGGTTTAATCTTCAGCATTTTCCTTGATCAGAACATGCGTCGTGAAATTACTGATTGATTGAAGCGCCCATGGTTTTGAAACTGGTATAAATAGAAAACTGGATTTGAAGTGAGGTGTAAAGAATTTTCATTTAAAGTCTTACATAAACCTCATAGTGGTATTTTGTATAATAGTTCAAGAAACTTATCGTGATTTTTATAAGTTTTTATTTTCATTCAAAACTTTTAATAAACTGGTAAGAACTCTTAAGGAAATTCTTTCTTGTAAGAAGAAATCTGTTCTCCATTGATCCAGAAGAAATCCATATGGTACTTATGAGATTACATAAAATAAGTTCCAAGGAGCATTGATAGATTTTATATCTGTGAAAAATTGTTGATTGTTAAACAGGAACTATAAACTAATCTTTTACTGAGGGTTTGCCGAAGTGTAGTTGCTTAAGGTGATGTGCTGGAAGGTCAGGGGTTAAAGTCAGTGGCGGTTCATGAATTAATGGGTGGGTAACAGTTATTAAAGTTAAGGAATCAATCAAAATGACAAAACAAATATATACATACATATATATATATACCTGATAAATTTCTGTATATCAGATCTGTTCTCCATCATTTCCTTGTCCAGATGATTTTTAGAAAATCTATTTTTCTTAACTTTAAAATCTGCCACACCAGTTTTTGTCCACAACAAATCAACCCAAGCAGAACACAAAGAAAGCAAAAGAATGAATTATTTGCACAACTACACATTCTCTCACATTTTGTACAGCGACCTGTTGAAAAGTGAACAGAGCAAGAACGCTAATGGCTTTGTTGCCAAGGCCCAGCATTTGAAAACATGTTGGAGGAACTAACAGAATATAAAATGGAGCGACATATGAAGAAGTACCTAGGATCAAGGAATAATGATATATTAATTGAAATAAAAGAAAAACTAGCAGCAGGTAACAGATATTTAAGATCTCTTAACAAAATTATACAATCTAGATATATATCTAAGACAATTAAAATAAGAATATATAAAATAATTATTAAACCTCTTGTAGCGTATGGCAGTGAATCCTGGACCGTATCAGGAAGAACTGATACAAGTCTTGCCACCTGGGTGAGAAACATAACATCTTGAGGAAAATATATGGTCCAATTAAGGATAAGAGTACCTGGAGAAAAAGAACTACATGACCTATATAAAGATAATGATATAGTTATATGTATTAAAGTCAAATGTATCGAATGGTTGGGCCATATTTGCAGAATGAACGAGACACATTTGCCCAGGATGATATCAAACGCAAAGCTGGATGGAAGGAGAAAAGTTGTGAGGCCTAGGTTAAGATGGATGGACGATGTACAGGTGGACCTACAGAAGACTGGCAGAACAAATTGGAGAAATAAGGCCACTGACCGAAGAGAATGGATGGTTATGAGGGAGGCTAAGGTCAAACTAAAAGGACCGTCATGTGCCAGTGATAAAAGAAATGCATTGAACCTGTGACCTCTCAGGCTAGAGGCACTAGTCCTCTGTGTTGGACTTACTCAGTGGTAATTGCTGAATTATCTTCTTACTCTATTTCTTTATTGGGTTGTTTGTGTGCTCTAAATAAATTTCTTATCGGAAGAGTCTAGACAAATAAATTAACTGAATTTCTAATTTGAATCATCAAATGACTGAAGGGAACTCAATGTATGTTTCCACAAAGGAACAGATCTGGTTTTAATACATTTATACTCTGTGGTTGCTCTTACTGGGTAGCAGATGACAGTAGCATTAGCATTTGCTTGACCTCGAGTCATAACTGAATTTCACTACCGGTAATAACTTAATCTATCGTGCACCTAAGCAGTCAATAGTTCTATAGTTCTCATTGTTTTCTGAGAGATGGTGAACAGATAATACAATAAAATTTAATCAAAATCTAAGAGGTATTTACAATTTATGAATTAGTTGAAGAAAATGTTTTTAATATCTTACTTCATAAAGTTGCATGTTTTCACAATACCGGTTTCAAAAGTAAAAGTTAGTTTGGCTGAAGATGGAAGTAAAATTTACTCTTGAAACCGGTATCGTGAAAATATAACTTTGAGGTGGGATATAACTGCATAAATAGAATAAAAGTTTATTGAATTGTGGCATTGTTTGGCTAAACAGAGCATTTTGTTTCCAGTGACAAACATAACTTCAAATGGTAAATTGCTGTAAGGCAAGATTGAAATGATGGCCTCAGGATCAGTGTCCTATGCTGCATAATAATCAAACTGACATAAGACTTTCTAAACCACAAAGTATCAAAGAACAAACTCTATAACAAACGTAGAAGAATTATTTGAAAATACAACAGGAAGTAACATTATGAGGTTTCACTTCATAAATTTTGGTCCATATTTTTCTTACCTCATATAGTTGTTTCTATTAAGACATGTTTCAAAGCATGTTTGCTCCATCTTCAGTTGGTACAGACTGATTTTTCTCAAGTTGTCGGCCCTGAATATCAACTCCTGCTCCCTCTTTCTGTGGTACAAACCACTTGCTAATTAGTTTCCTCTCCCCTAGAATTTCAAAATTGATAATTCTACAGACAGAAGAACAAAGATAATTATGAATTTTGAAATTCCTGGGGAGAGCAGCCAAATTAGCAAGTTCTTTGGACAACAGAAAGAGGAAGCAAGAGTAAAGATACAGGACTGACAACTTGGGGAAAATCAGTCTGTACAAACTGAAGATGTAACAAACATGGCCTGGATAGAAACAACTATTAACATTATTAATTATAGATGAATTACTCTGCCATCTGTTGACAAAACTTGACAGTACTTGAGCAATGATAAAAATGAATGTTCAGAGCTCTGTAGATAACATAATGTGGTCCCAAGACCTTCAAATGAACTTTAATAATTTATTACAAAATACTGTGTAATGGAGTGAATACAACCACTTTTCAACTTTAACAATTTTTTTTCAGATGGATGACTTTTGACAATTATTTTGATATTTGGCTGCTAGCCTCACATCCATATGTGTTAATTGGAGGTTGGTGATCATCCAGCCAGTATAGGGGTGACATGTGATCAGCATATTGGGTGCCCAGCCGTTGTAACTGAGTTTCTCAACCTGGAGTCACTACTTATTGTAGCTACCCAAATTCCTCTTGATGCTGGGTGGGCACTGGTCCCATACTGGCAGAAATTTTATGAGAAAGTCTTCTCTCATTGGGACTCAAACCAGCACAAGTCCCATAGCTCTGCTCAAAGACGTCTTGCATTAACCACTTGGCTACGGCCTGGGACTAATGATCTCTTGGTGTTGATGATTAATACATATATTATCCAGGGATTAAGCCTGTTGGCTCGTTCCAGTTTCACGAAAACTAGAATTTTAAATTGTTCAGACCATCTGTGTGGGCATCCGTTTTTCCTTCTGTGCAGTTTATAATTTAGCAATAATTGTGGAAATATTCCTTTTGGCATTCTATCAATAGGTTCTTTCCAGTCGTTCCTATATTTAATTATTCGGTCTGTAAGTTTGAAAATATTTATCATTTTTAAACATATATTATTATAATCCCAAATTACAAAACAAACATTTTAAATAGCAAAGCTATCATCATCAAGACACATTTCCCTCATTTTCCATCACATGTTTGTGTGTTCCAGTTCTCTGGTTCTTCAATAATCATTGATTTTTTATTTGGACAGATTTTCCTTCATTGGTCCCTCTTAACTCTTCTAAAAGTTGGATCAGAGATTGAACTATACTTTCATTTTGTCCTTTGCACCAACATTTGTGGCTTCTTCGGATGGTACCTTTGAATCACTTCGGATGGTTTGAATGGTGATATCCCATGTTTCTTATATCCAGCCTTTTTCAGCTGTTTTCGTCTCTTTATCAAGTAAAACTTGTGATAGGACATAGAAACACGGCCTTAGGCACAAAACTTTATTTCCAAAATAACCAATTTGCTTCAAAAGATGGGGCTGACTCACTGGCAATTAAGTGGTCTTCAACTCAAAAGACGAGGTACACTCGCTTAACTCTGCTGTTATATATTTTGTACATCCCTTGGCAGGGTAATGTTTTGTTAACATTTATGAATAGTAGAGGAATGTGCTTTGTCTTCAAAATGGGTGATCTCAAGTACCGTTATCTTTTGTTTGTTTTGAATGTCTGAAAATGGACAATATTTTTTATAGTAACTTAAATTCGGTTTCTGGGGAAATGTATTGAGTATTTAAACCTGAAACGAATGGGTTAATATTTTCTTCCAGCTCTGGTTCAACGGCCTAAAGACCACATCAAGTAGTTGTGCGAGGTGTGTTGAGTTTGAGGGGAAAAAGAAAAAAATCTAATTCAATTTTCCTCAGTCGTAACGGAATAAACACAGGTGTGTTGAAAGGTTGTCCCCAATCAGAGTTTTGGTTGCAGTAAGTAAAATAAATTACAATAAGAAGTAAGATTGTGAGGTTTTCTTAATCTTGTGAATCTGGCACTTCTTACCTCATAAGTAATGCCACGAGTGATTTCCAATTTATCTAGAGAATTTGGAAATCAAGAGTGGCATTTGTTAGCACTATTTAACGAATAAAATTAAGCTGTTTACTAACAAATCATTATTTAACTATAGTTATTTTAAAATATTTATATATTTAATGTAAACAGCGATGTTTGAAAACAAATGAGAAACAATTGGTTCATTTGCTTCTTTTGTTTGTCACTGCAATCACATCATATTGTTTATTGCCAGAGGAACGCAATATTGTAAGAATGCACTCTAGTGGAGAAAAGATGAAACACATCAAACTTTATATTAATTCAATTCATTTCATTTCTGATGTCCTATGATGTAAATATGACAATTGTACTTTTCTGGGAAAAAATACATTTAAGGAAGTGCAAACAGAGGTTTCTTTTTTTGGTGGTATAATCAATTAATTGTTACAAATGTTTTTATATTAACTCCTGCATGCACTTTGTGTTGACATTCATGTACTATATATACAATCTGGTAGCCGTATTTCTTAGCCACTGCAAAATAATGCTATGACCTATTCAGAATGTTAAAAAGGAGGTGTTTTCTTTATTTCTCATAAACTTTAGTTGGTAAATTCTAGGCGAAACAAGACTGTAATTGGTTGTAAATCAAAAATCATTGTAACGTGATTGGTCATTGACTCCCATTTCGGGCATGAGTTAAATAGTCATAAGTAATGCCACGAGTGATTTCCAATTTATCTAGAGAATTTGGAAATCAAGAGTGGCATTTGTTAGGACTATTTAACGAATAAAATTAAGCTGTTTACTCACAAATCATTATTTAAATATAGTTATTTTAAAATATTTATATATTTAATGCAAACGGCGATGTTTGAAAACAAACGATTGTTTCATTTGTTCATCCACTGCAACCAGATCATATTATTTATTGCTAAATAGGATCACAAGATTGTAAGAATGCACCCTAGTGGACATAAAATGAAACACCAAACTGCTTATAACTAACATTTTAGGGTATTTCATTAATTTCTGATGTCCTATGATGTAAATATGTCAATTATATTTTTCTGGAATGTAAATACCTGGGAAATATATTTAAGAAAGTGCAAACAGTGGTTTCTTTTTATTGTGTTATAATCAAGTACTAGAATTTTGTTGTATTATATCTCATAAGCAGTATCTGGTTACATTGGTGCACTATATATACAATCTGGGAGCCACTTGCATTCTATGATTCTTACATATTTAATTTGTATAAATTATACACCATAATACATAAAATAAATTATGGTTATGCATGATTTCTTTTCACTCCGTTCCGACACATTTAAATAAGGTGGCATGAAAAATTTAATTTCGCCAATATGTCACTGAACTCCTAAACGACTGAACCAATTAAATATAATTAATAAAACAACTCAAATTTAATTGACTGAACCAATTTTGATGAACAATTTATATACGTTTGAGTGGGTCCCTGGATGGGTTTCATTCAAAATTGGATCCACTAAAACTGTTAGGTGTAGGAGTTCACCTGAAGTGAAAATTTAAAAATTATTCCAGCGATCACAATTCTCAGTGTTTCACAACGAAACTCTGTATATACTACTAAAATAAACAGAGGTAGCTATTGTCAAAAAAAAGAGCGAAATCCAACAATTAGAAGTGGAGGTTTACTTCAAATCCAAAATAAAAAACTGCCAAAACGATGGACTGATTTTGATATTTTTTATGTGGGTTTGAGTGGGTCCCTGTATGGTTTAGATTCACCATTGGACCCTCTAAAACCATGAAATTACGATACATTGATAAATTAACTACACATTATGGCAATGAATGAAAAACCTTTGATAGCCTCAAATTGTACACAAATTTGCTTGAAACAACAGGTAATGATGAGGGAGAGGAAGCCTTTGTAGAAGCAGATGATAATATTTTGAGTGTTTAGTTTCTCATCCTACTATAAGTTACATGACTAAGTATGATAGTAAAATATATACATTTAACTTACTTTGAGTTTATTATTCATTTTCAGTGATTTCCCAATAATTATGAATAGGAGTCTAGGTTTTCTCTCTCTCCTTTGCCTTTGTACAGCAGTTTGATTTTTGCTGTTCTCCAGCTATTTGGGATCGTCCCTGTGCGTATACATTCATTAAGCAATATGGTCCAGAAGGGTAATAATAGGTCTTGTGTGGCTTTCATGTGTTCGGCTTGTATGTTGTCAGGTCCTGGGGCTTTCTTGTTTTTTTTATAGAGATCACTGCCTTCTGGACTTCCTCTGATGTTATTTGAAGTATGTATTCATTCCTGTGATCTTGGGTGTTGGTGGTATTGGCTTCATGGGTGTTCATTTTATTCAGGAAAGAGTTGAAGTTCTTTTCCCATGTTGTTATGGGTTGTGCCACAGGTTTTCTATTTCCTAATGCCAAGAAGGGGTTTTGTTTAGCTTCTTCTGCTAATTTCTTGGCTTCCTCCTCTAAGAACTCCGTTTTCTTTTGTTTTAGAAGAAGTTCGTATGTCTTTATCTTTTCTACGTAGTGTCTTAGGTCTTCCTCGCTTCTAGCCTTATGCAATGCTAGTAGTGTTTATTTTCTCTCCTTATAACAGTCTTTATTGAACAATGGTTGGGACCTTCTTGGCTTGTTTGGTATGATGGCCAATAATAATGTAATAATACTGCCATCTGGAGGCAGTTCTGTGAACTAAAACATCACAATACCTTACATAATTTTTAATTTTGTATTCTGCATTCTAATCTGATTAGACATTTTAATTTGATCGACTCTCAAAGTTCCAGAGAATTTACTAGTTTGCTGTAAGTAAACTATGAGCTAGTGTGGTATAAAATGGAATGAACTAAAGAAGATAGTACAATTGCAACCCCTGGAAGACCTACCATGGTTGTAATGGGGAATCAGGAGAGGGAGCCTGAGAAACGGCTGCTACATCCAAGGAAGGTAGCAGGCATGCAAATTACCCACCCCGGCACGGGAAGGTAGAGACGACAAATAACGATACGGGACTCATCCGAGGAGTTAAAATTCCTTAATTTATTATAATAAAATATGACTCATTATTTATTATTATTATTAATATCTTAGTTGTCTACTAGGTGTGTCATTTCAGGTGATGTGCTATAGACGTGCCATTCTTATTTCAGAAAGAAAAATTGACGCTCGAACCAGGACTTCAACCCTGTATCTCTGATTCTGTACATCGGTGTGATGCCGGTTGCACCATCCGAGCACCGATGGGAATGTGAACATTTCTTTCCACTTACACGATTCTTGTTCATCCAAAGGCCAACAGCCAACAGCTGTTGCTACCAACATGCCAACTGATGTCTTATATTCAGAAGTATTTTTATTGAGAACAGCAGGAAAACAGAAGATCTAGCTATATATGTGAAGAGAAGAAAAACATACAAACAACTGTTACAAGCGAAGAGAGCAGAGCACCTTGAAAAAGAGGCCAACAAACTACCAAAAGAATCAAAGGAAGATCCTTTCGCAGCGGAAGAAGCATTCAACGTAACAGTCGAATATGAAGTCCCTCAATACCCAATTCGCATAGTACCTCAGAATTAAGAAATTTTATCCTTTCGGGAAAAAATAGGAAAGCTGCGGGCCCAGACAATATATATATACAACATGTAAAAGAATCCGTAGAAATCTTGCAAGACCTCTGGACTGATTTAATGAATAAATGTTCAGAAATCGGACAGATACCGGAAAATTGGAGAGAATCCTCAATGAAAATTTTGTGTAAGGGAAAAGGGAAAAAAGAAAATCCAGACTCGTATAGAGGAATCGTATTAGAAAACACGATCTTTAAAATATTCACCAAAATCTTCAACAACAGACTACAGGCCGAAGTCGATCATCTGATACCCGAATGCCAGTTCGGTTTTCGGAAGAGAAGAGGAACACTACAAGCCGTAGCATGCTTATGTGAATAAATAGATGAAGCGTTAAAACACCCGAAAGGAAAATTCTACACGATATTCGTAGAGCCTTCGACCTAGTGAACAGAAAAACTCTAATAGAGAAGCTGAAGATGATGATTGGAGAAACACACCCACTGATAAAACCAATAGAGAACATCATGAAATATAACTACATAAGAATAAAAAATGACGTTGAAACCGGAGAAATCATCAAGCAAACAAATGGGGTATTACAAGGGGACCCCATCAGCCCTACGCTATTCAACATCCTCACAGCAGACTGCCAAAATATAATAAACAACTATAATAATGTATGCAGATGACATGATGATTGGATCCCAAAATAAAGCAGAACTGCAGGAAACAGTGAATAAATTAGAAGAATGGGCACATCGAAATCGACTATGAGGACAAGACAGTTCATATGACGTTCAGAAAAGGGGGAAGGATAGCAGCAGAAGATACCAACACACTGGCCGGAAGTCCTCTAAAGACAGTGAACAGGTACAAATATCTAGGTATCACCATGCAGACCACAGAGACATCCTTCAGCATACACGTCCAAGACAGAACAGCCGCAGCAATGAAAGCAATCTGCAACATCAAGAACCTTACAAAACTAACAGACACTGCAGTGACACTTTTCCACACAACGATAGCTCCCATAGTTACGTACGGAATCGATATGAATTGGCAGAAATTAACAATCAGCGACCTCAAAACAAAATAGAGAAAGGGAAAGGAAGGTTCATGAAGAGAACCATTGGAACTGGAAAAACAGCACCATCCAGATTAATTTATGAACTTATGTGAGGAACATATTTCACAGAAGACATCAGGATAGCATACCTCCTACCATCTACAGAACCATATCAAAAAGAAGTAAAAATGAGGGAACAGAAACGGAAGGAAGGAAATAAATGAGGAATTTTACACCTCCAGTGCCATGACAGACAGAAACTGGACAAGAGAAATGTCAGACAGAGAGACACGTTGTAACCAGCCTAGCAATACATGGCTTTCATCACAAGGTCTGCGAAAATAAAAAAATCCCACCAGCCAACTGAAGACGGCAGATGTGTCACTATGCGGTGATAGCATAGAGAACGAATAGAGTGGCCTCTCTGTGTTAAATTTTGGAAGCAATTTCATACCTCTGCGCCATCTGAAGATGACCACGGTACTACTTGAGCATGGCTATGGTGGCTCAATCGCAAGAAAAGTACCCTATCCTTACCCATTCTTTTAAAAATAAAATTTAAAGCTAAACACAAGCAATGCTACTTTGTGAACAATTTTAGCATGTTTTATTCTTACTCTCTTTAGAAGAAAATTACAAGAACTTTGCCAACTTTTTAGACGTCTTTAACTATAAATTATTTTCATTTTTTTTTTAATTCATCAATTGGTAAGTGACTAAAAATGATTTACACAATTTCGTATTTATTAAAAACCATTCCACTTTTATATGAACATAATGAATATGGGAAATCGCTATTTAATATAAAGTAATTGGATATGTTAGACCTATACAACAAAAATATTGGCAAAATTTTTGTAATAATCTTCTTAAGTAAAAATAAAAAATGCAAAATTGTTACAAAGTAACATTTCTTGTGTTATTTCCATTAAGAATATCAAACATGATCTGGATAATGGATATGCTAAGGCAGCACCATTTGACGAGGCCTGGTCTAATGAGTCTAATATGCTATTTCTTTTTGTGTGAAGTAATTTAAGAACAAAGTTTTCAAATGTTTCTTAACATGAAAATTGAAAAATACCTGAGATTTATAAGAATGTAGCAAAAAAAATTCAAATTAAAAACTTATGCATCCATTTCTCTATTCTGAACTACTCATATGTTGGATGCACGCACAGCAACTCTATTTAGTAACCAGACTTGTCTTGATTGTTTGTTTGCTTGTAAAAATGAAATAACATGATTCATTTATTGCCTTGTATTAAATTAAGTAATATTAAAAAAAAATTATACATTTTATAGTTACTCGACAGGATGTACATTATTCAAGATGAACAGAATTTTTCTCAATTAAACTTCAGTCACATACGTAGTTAAAGATTCATTATTTCAACAACCTAAACCTTATTATTTTATATGTAATTTTATAAGAAGACTATTGCACACATTAATTTACTAGCTTCCTAT